>PVKA01041172.1:0-18259 GCA_004027165.1 Ctenomys sociabilis | reverse complement strand
TCTTTGACCTTTGGTGTAGAGCTTTGGTGCAGCTATAACCTTAGCTTGTTATGAGATTTGGGTGCCAGTCTATTAAGTTTGAGATTTTCCAGGTATGCCTATCCTGGGTCTAGCTGTTGTGTTCAGTTCCTTTTTTGCTGCAGCTCCTTTGGTTCCCCTCTGTTGGTTCCCGGGGTCAGCCCTCCTGTGTCAGGCAGGGTGTTCCCCAGGTGGGTGGGCCTGGGCTTTGGTGGGTTTTCTGGGCTCACAAAAGGATAGTGGATGATCTTATTCACTGAGTAGGCTGTACTGACCCAGCCGGCTTGTGCTGGGTCCGGGTCTACAGGCCGTAATCCAAGAAGGCTGGGAAAGGTCCCTCTGGTGCAATGGGCCTGGAGCCCTCACTCACAGGCCAGTCTGTGCTGGGTTTCTGTCCGTAGCGTGGCACCGTGGATTGCTGAGAAATGTCCCTCCAGTGTGGCAGGCTTGGAGTTCTCACTCCAGGCCGACCTGCACTGGGTCTGGGGCTGTGGGGTGGAAATGTTTCTCTGGCACAGTGTGCCTGGAGCTGTCACTGGGCCACGGGAGGTGACGGGCAGCTTAATCCCTGGGAAATGTATCTCAGGCACAATGGGCCTGAGGTTCTACACTCACTGACCTTTGATGCCCAGAGAATCGGGGAAATTCCCACTCAATCAGTGGGCTTTAGGTCAGGGGATCTGGGGAGGTGTTGGTGAGTGGGTCCTGAGGTTTCAGGCCAGTCACTGGCTTGGAGGGGTTGGGGACAGGGATCCGCGTAGCACACGTGGGAAGAAGCCAAAGGCTCTCCCTCAGACTCACCACACTCTCACTGATCTGGGAAGCCTAGTGACTCCTGTAAATTCGCTCTCGCTGGGCGAGCTTGGCATGGGAACCAGGAGGCCGCTGGAGTCAGCCACTGTCTCAGGCTGGTCTCTGGCTGGGCGGGCGTGGGTGGGATGGAGGAGGATGGTGGAGTCGGCCGCGCTGTCTCTGGCCTGTCTCTGGGGCTGGGCGGGCGCGGGCGGGATGGAGCAAGAACGACATTGCCCGTCTTATGAAAAACCCACTACTATTATTGACTACTGGGCTATATTGGAATATTTTGCTGAAATCACACACCTTTGATATTTAAACGACAATGGAATACCCTTCTCTGACAAAAATAAACAAAAAAGGGGATACAAATGAACAATGATTTTGTGTCTGTATATTCAAATAGGATAGATATATAGCTACATTCTCTTAATTCAATGAATACAAAAATTTGTTTTAATAGTGCCTGTGGGTAGGATATCATGTCTGCATCTTGTAAATGAATAACCACTAAGACAACAATATGCAGTGTATTTATTATTGAAACTGTCCTACTAATCAGTTTTGAAACTGTCTCATTGCTATTTGTTTCTCAATAAAATTACTAAAAAAAAAAAAGTAAAATAAAAAGAAATTCTTTTTACTTGCAATAACATCAACAAAATAAAATTCTTTGTAATTAATAAAGTAAGATATCTGACCAAGTAAAAATACAAGATGTTTCTAAAAAAAACCCTAAAGAATACATGAATATATTGAAGTTTATATCATGTCAGTGAGTTGAACACAATATGTCTAAGATATCTAATTATCTAAAACAATCCACCAATTTAATACTCTATATCTATATTAGATACACACACACATAGATATACACACACACATGTCAATTTTTGAGAAGTAAAAGGTTACCTTAAAATTTCATGTTGTAAAATTTCAAATGATTTTGAATAACCAAAACAATCCTGAAAAAGAGGAACAAAATCAGAGGACTCACATTTACTGACCCCAAAACTTATCACAAAGCTGTAGTAACCAATGAGCATCATAGTAACCTCAGGCAGAGGTTACAATGTTTAGACATTGAATAGAATGAAGAATTAAGAAATAAGTCCCACCAGCTTTAACAAGAGATATTCAATTGCCAAGATGATTCAATTGGGAAAAGACAGAATTTTCAACAAGTGGTGCCAGGAAAACTGGATATTTACATGTAAGAGAATGAAGACGGACCTTTACTTAATGCAATGTACAAGTTACATACACTTAACCCATGGTTTAAACATAAGTTTTAAAACTGTAAAAACTTTAGAAGAAAATATGGAAAGATGTTTCATGGTATGGATTCAAAACTGATCTTTTGTATATGAAACCCAACACCTATGCCAAAAAAGAAAAATAAAAGGCAATTATTAATTTTTTAGTGCCTCAAAAAATATATCAAGAGCTGGCCTGATAGCTTAGTGAACTAAAGTGTCTACTTTGGGGGATCACAGCGGCTGGCTTTGGATCCTGGCCTGCCTTGCCAGCCCTGCCCTGGGCGCACGCTGGATGGTAACTGAGACTGGGCTGGGCATGGTGATGCGTGCATGTAATCCCAGTGCTTGGGAGGCTGAAAACAGGAGAATCACTATGACTTGGATCTACATAATGAAATCTTGTAGACCCTGTACTAAATACAAAAAAACAAAAATTACACTATCAACTGAACTAACTGTACATTACAAAATGGGAGGAAATGTTTCTAAATCATGTATGTAATAGTGGTAGATTACACCTAAATTTCCGTGATAATGCCAAAATTCATTTTTTCAGAGAAAGTATGCTTTGTGCATATGAAAAGATTATGAAGGTCATCAATCATCAAGGAAATACAAACGAAATTTATAATTTGACAATTTGGACCTCTACAAAATAGTAAAACAAAATTAGTGATGAGAACATAAAGACAGTGAAAAACTTTTTGACTGTTGTTGAGACTATAACATGGTCAAAGCTTGAAAACAGTATAATTTAGAACATTAAACATAATCTTCCCATGTGATTCAGCTATCCCAACTTCTGGGTACAAATGCAAAATATTTGTACACCAAAATTCATAGATTTTTACATAGAAGCTACAATATGACAGAGCCTCAAATGTCTGATAATGGTTGAATAATCAAATAACATATAGTATACATGTAAATAAATTATCATTCATTATATAAAATAAAAAGAATTTGTGCTTATGTTGTTTGATGGATATTACATGCCTGTACCTGGTAATCTGAGCAGCTAATTTAATGATAACAATATGCCATATGATGACTATTGTTAATTTCCTATCATCTTGTTTTGAAATTCTGTACCATTTTTACTGTGTTTTTTATTTTAAAATAAAAAAATACAAATTTCTGAAATACACCAGGACATTCCTGAGCAATGAGAACATTACTTAAGTAAAATAAACAAGTACCCAAATGACCTATACAGTAAGATTCCCATGGGCATGAAGATTTAGAGCAGCCAAAATCATAGAACCAGGAATGACTGCTGCCAAGCCCTGAAGAAGGTAAGACTCAGTGGTGACTGCTTAATGATCACAGAGTTGAGTTTTACAGTGTGAAAGAGTTCTGGATGGGTGATGTTCATAGTTGCATATCAACAAAAGGTCATTATCACTGAACTGTGTGCTTAAAATGATTGAGAGTAAATTTTACATACTTGTAGAACACTAGCAATTAGGAAAACATTGAAAAGAAAATTTGAAAAGAAAACTCTGGAAAAAATCTTCAAACATTTAATCAGAGAGTGATTATTATTTTCTGTGGTTTTAGGACCTGTCTGTGACATCGCGCTAATCTGTGATTCCAAGAGTTCTGTACGTAAAATTATTCCCTTTCTGAATCTCAGCTTTTTGTTTGCAAAAGGAATAGGGCTGGCCTGATAGCTCAGCAGACTAAAGCACCTGACTAGGCAGAGCATAATGGCTAGGATTCAAACCCCGGGATGCCATGCCAGGCCCACCTTTGGGCACACTGAGTTGGCAATTGAGACCGGGGATGGTGGTGCATGCCTGCAATCTCAGCACTTGGGAGGGTGAAAAAAAAGGAGAATCACTATGAATCCAATGTACGTAGTAAGACTCTGTAGACTCTGAATACTGGGGGGCGGGCAAGGAACAATAAATGATGCAACAACTACCCTTAAGAAGGGCCTATCCAGAGGCAAAATAAGGAAATTCACTAAATTTGATGTCTCTTTTCACTCCATAAGCTTTCAACGATGAAGAAATTACTCCTATGTTTTATTGTTTTCAACTCAGTTAACTTATTTATTCTCTAAAATGTTTCCTAAGTATCACAATTTTAAAAGAATGATATATTTTTGCTGTATCTTTTAATTTTGAAGATACTAGCATAATTGCTTGAAGCATCCATCTAAATTTAAAACTAAGGAAGAACACTAAAAACATAACGATCAGAAATAATAACTTGACAGAGTGCAACTGTAGATTTATTTTAATTATTTCTAAGGGAGGAGCAGAATGAAGAACCATAACACAATGAGCATGATCTTTCCTTTCATCTTCTAAATTTACCTGAGTTAAGAAAATCATAAATAAAACAGCACATGTGTTTTTTAATTCAAAGAGAATACTTTCAGTTATTTCATAAAAAAATAGTGCTATAAAATTACACTTCCGCATCTCAATCAATCTTTCTTTGAATGGCATATAAACCAAATTCACTTCCAAACTTAAGCAGAGTTATTGTGACTTTAATTTAACATCTCTTCACTTTTCAGAAGTATTCCATTGTGATACATGCAAAATAAATCTCTCAGTTGTAAAATTTTCAATTTATTCTGAATGAGAAACTAGTAAATAGCTGACAAATATTCATGAGCTGGGATTTACCCAATAGTTGGAGGTATAAAAATAAAAACTCGTAGAGAAGTCCAACCCGATTATTTTGAAATTAATTTAGAAACAATTTCACAAAGATTTATACACATCTATTGAGTTTAAACTACTTGAAATATCTTTCATTTTGTTATTTGCATTGTTTTGTACAGTATTAATATAAAATTACTCCATGTTGTAGATTTTATTCCTGTTTTAGCTTTTCTACTATAATGTTCTCTTGCTTGAAGTGTAACAAATATTTTGTTTCTAAGCCATACCTCTGCTTTGGAGTACTTCCAAATTCACATTTATCAAGCTTTAGAAATGGATATATGTGTATGTATGTATGTATGTATATATATATATATATATATATACATATATACATACATACATACATACATACATACATATATATGTATATATATACATTTTGCAATTAATTATGTCAGTATTTTTCATAATGATGAAATTCTAAAAAGTGAGTCATATATATATATGTTTGGATTATGTATATATCTCAGGTGATTGATAGAGTGGTCACTTTTTTTAAAAACACTGGAAATTTTACCATAGTTGTTATAACTGAAATATTTCAGAATGTCTGAATTCATTTCTCTGTATTCCAAAAATGTTGTATTGAACAATATAAATGAATAGTATAAAATTTATATTAAGTATTAATAAATAAACTATTAGTTTTAATTTCAACAAAAAATATGGAAGCTACCCAATGTTCAAACGTTTAAAATTTACAAAATGAAATCATTCTTGGTATTATTTTACTATAGTGCAAATGTTTTTCTTAAAACCTTAATAACAGCCTTGGAATATTGGTTGCATAAGATTAAAAATCTCCTGGTTACAAAGTATTTTAAATCAGTGTGCACATAACATTTTAATAACCAATTTAGTAATGCTCTGGAGTGGAATGGTTGAAAAATAGAGCCATTACCTTTGGCTCACTAAACTTCTAAGGGAAGAAAGTAGCGAAATGCATATTATAATGTTTGAAATGAATCACATCACATCTTTTGCAATATTGTAGGTTTGTACAGTCCAACATAGCCTGGAAGCAATAGACCAATTTATAAAATTCCTTAAGATATTTTCTGAGAAATCAGACCACTTAAATGTGGTCCTCTTTTTTTCCCTATTCTCCTACCCTCTCTTCAATCAAAACATAACATATATAGGTATAAATTTTCTATACAATTGTTATGTATGTGTAAAATGCACCAATAAACGTAATTGATTAAAAACAAGACAAGTAAGTTCTATATTTAGTATAGTCATAATGCATGGACTCAATAGTAATCTTGCATATTACATTATCTTTTGGAAAAATTTCATATAGACTGTCTATGGAATTTGTTGATAAATACATATGCTTAAATTTGTTTAATAAATGCCACTTCCACTGTGTATTTTACCCTGAGTATTCCTGAATCTAAGTTCCATTAAATAAGCACCTGCCTTCATTTTACAACCACAGATAATTTTCATCTATTTTAAAACTTTCTGCAAATAAAATGATAGACTGTCATCTTTTTTTCTTGGTGTATATGAGGGTGGCATTAGTCATTCTTCCTCCATACACTTGAGACAGAACCAAGTTGTAAGCTGTATAAGTGATTTGTTCCTTTTACATTTGTATTAGGAACAATGAACCTTTGGACTTTGCCCTTTCTACCCAGATACAATATCTAAGCTCTTGAAATTTTGGTAGGAGAATCTTTGCTTGTTGGAGGGCTCTGCCTGACCAATCAGCTAACTACATTATTTTATGGAAAATTTGACGCACACAATGTCATTTCTTCCTGCAGAGTAGCTGAGGCACAGGTCAGTCCATCAGTTTTTCTTTTAGAAGGCAAAATGCTGTATGTCAATCCCCTAACAAATGTGGGCGAGCTTCAGAACAATGCCTGGACACCAAGGTTTGGATGACAGCTCATTGGGTAGAAATTCTCCATGTGTTTTACTAAAATAAGTAATCCGTTTGTGACCTGGGAGTTTCAGGAGAGCAACAGCTCCTTTTTGTATCTGATTCAACAGGTATTTTCTCTTGCATAATTTTTAATTTGTACTTTCCCTATATAAACACTAAAAATGTGAAGCAAATGCATGAGGCATGTGGCTCTTTTGAGGACATATGGCATCAGCCATTCTGGTGATCTGATGCCCCTCTCAAACTTCAAGCAACAGGAGTACAATTTCTGACTTAAATTCTATACCTATGTCGTGAGGAATACCATAAATGAAAATTCTATATAAATGTGGTTCTCTTCTAAATGGTAATACTAGGGCCGGCGGTATAGCTCAGCGGACTAAGCGCTTGCTTAGGTAAGCATAGGGACCAGGGTTCGATCCCTGCTTCCGCTTGCCGCGCCGGCCCCGCCTTCAGGTGCGCTGAGCCGGCGATTGGAGTCTGGGCATGGTGGCGCGCGCCTGTAATCCCAGCACTAGGGAGGCAGAAAGCAGGAGGATCACTATGAATGTGGGCTGCATAGTGAGACCCTGTGGACACAAAAAAAAAAAAAAAAAAAAAAAAAAAAAAAAAAAAAAAAAAAAAAAGAAAAACTAAATGGTAATACTATACCTTCTTTGAAAGGTCATATTCCTTTCAGCTTTTACTTACCCTCCATATGTAGTGTTTCCAAATAGATTTGCAGTTGTTTATTTTGTTATTACAAGTTTTATGTATAGAACTATGAGGCCTCCAAATATTCTGTCATTACCAGAACTCCAACACAATTTTAATGGAATTATTTCAATTAATAGCCAACTACTGATTTATGAGCAAAATAATCAACCAAGAAAATAAGCAAATCACAGAAAATTTTCCCTGACTACAAGTTTATAAAGAACTGGGCAATGTAGGCAGATGTCTCTGATGAATGAAAATTGATGTCTGAAATTAAATTGTGACAATCTGAAGTTCCTCACTGTGATTGTTCAAAACTAATGCATAGAGAAAACTCATTTGGAAGGAAGATAATTGTCCCGGCTACTTTCTTGGTGCTAGAACACCATGTCTAATAGCCACAATTTAAAGGTGGGGAAGCCTACTGTGACTCATAGTTTGCAAAAGTTGCACTTCATAGGCAGGCCGCTAGAAGGCAGGCAGTGTGGCAGAGGGGAGCATTGCATGGCAAGGCAGTGGGGGCAGAGAGGGTGGCTGGGCAGTGCAGGCCAGAGAAGCCCTTCCGGGCTGTACCACCAAATGAATGAGCTCCTCCACCAGACTCTAAAGCCCCATATCTAGTTAGAAGCGCATCAATAGAGGAATCCACCCATGATTATCTTGTCCCCATAATGCAATCGGCCCTCAAAAGCCCAGCTTAAGAGCACAAAAGACTCTGGAGGGGGCATCGAGATATAAATCGTAACAATGAACATAATTCTTAAAGAGCTACAATTAAAATTCAGGAAGGCAGACCCCACTCCTGAAAGAGATAATTAGATTGTTCTGCAACTCAAAGGATTCCTAGAGAGTTATATTGACTTCTAAGGAGTAGGAAAAAAAGGCTTAAAAAGAAAACAGGCTGTCTAAGATAGGAGAAAGAAAAAAAACCTCAAAGCATTTCAATGTGAGTTGGTAAAAATCTGCATGTACCATCTAAAATTAATAAGTAATTAAGTCTATGCCTTTTTCTATTAAAGAATTTGATAATTAGCTTTTCTTTAACTTGGAGAAAAATCTTAAGCACTTATTTTGCTGATAACCTGACATAGCCTAAATCTGTGGACGTTTTAAATTACTATATGTCTGCAATATGAAATGACCATACTTAATTATGGAGGTAGGTAGGTGGAAAAACAAAGAGAGAGGAGAGACAGAGACAAAGACAGAGACAGAGACAGAGACAGACAGTGATAGAATCAAAACAATACATGTATGCTTCAGGAAAAGCAAAACTTGTATTTATTCATTGAATCATCCCAATATTAATGCAAATTACTTTCCACCTCTACAATTACAAAAGCTGCTCAAAGTGGTGGCCATTAGCTTTTCAACATGTTTTAGAACTGCAAGCTGCTGCCTGGGTAACTTGTAAGCCTAGCACTGGGGATGCTGAAAACAGGGGGATCACTACGAGTCTGAGCTGCGTAGTGAGACCCTAAACCAAACACATGAAAAAAGAAAAGAAAAATTCTCATCTATTACTTAAAATACTGTGAGCAGATTTGTACTCCATGTTATAAAATAAAGTACTCTTACATGGAATCTCTCTCTCTCTATTTTCTACATCCCTGATAACTTGGGCATATAGCCTCACAATTTTTCTCTTTCCTGTAACTATTTCCCAAGTCATCATTAATTCTTGGTGCTTAAAGATAACTACAATACCCTATGAAGGAGGCAACTATTTACCGCTGCACTCCCTCCCTGCATCCATTCCACAAGAGATCTCCTGTAGAAAACCCTGTGCCCCTCTTCCTCAGTATCTTCCCTCCTCCAGTATGCTTATTCATTTTTTTTGACTTCAAATTTGAAACATACCTATTCTTTTTCATCCTAAAGGGGAATTTTTTCATATCTTATATTTTTCTCTCAAGATCTTATTTATTTACCATCATATTTATTGAATGAACAATTTAGATTTATATTATTTAATTTGTTTTGGAGCATTTATGGTTGAATCTTATATGAATTCTATTCAACTTCTCTATGACAAATTCTCTATTATAAATAATCTTACATGTTAATAATGACAAAAAAGTCATAAAATAGAATGATGTTTTTGTTTTTCAATGCTATATAAGTAAATACATATGATATAACTGAGAATGTCAGTTATTATTATTTTTTTATTTTTGTTTTATTGAAGTACAAATATCAATGAGGCAGTTTTAAGATACCTTGACAAGATGGATTTGATAAATCAGTACATTGCAAACTTTTTTCATAATGTTTTGGTATCATAGAAGGTGCATATATGATATTATACTTTACAGACATTATTATACCATATGTTTCTTATCAGTAAATAGAGTGTAGCTGTTTGCATATCTTATTTTTTATACCTGAATTACATCAAAGATTCAATAATTAATACTTTCTACCTTTTTTATTTTCCTAGTGATTGCCCCTAGTACTCGAAGCTGACATAATATCCTGTCTAACCACCATTAGTGCAGTTATTATTTGTACATCTTTTTCTTCAACCAACTAGTATGAATCAGAGAGGACATAAGAAGAGGCAAGAAGAGGTTGTATGACATCTTATCTGGACAATAACAAAGATATATCTATTTATCTCTTAAATGTGACTCTCTCTTTAAAACTTAGTTTACTATTCACCCTTCTGACATTGCATCTTTTGTGATAGCACTTAGAATGGTTTTAACCATTCCCTAAGCACCAACTTATTTGCGCAAACTCAGATAATCTTATGATTACTCACCTTTTCTCCCCCTGATTTATTGACTTCACCAGCTGAAATATTTGATTTGCATCAATGTAATCATTGATTCTTCCATACATGATTGGGTCTGGTCAATAATATCCACCAAATAAAGTCAAAGGAGAGACAAATGTAAATACAGTTACATATTCTACTCTCATAGCTCCTTGTGGTTCCAAAAGGCAGGCCCAGTTCTCACAGAAAATTCCCATAGTTCTTATCAGCTGGACCTCTTCCTGTAGTTCTTTCACTCTAAATCTGACAGCAATTTCCTCCTCTAAGTGTTAACACTGTTAGTGGGGTCTGTTGCTAGTTCTGTATCAGTGTCTCTTAGTTTCTGCAAATTCACTGCTAAACTCTTCAAACTATGTGGTTCAGTTATGTTATCTGTTTTGCGTTGGAATACTGAAAGACACATTTGTCTTCTAACAATGAATTTTCATTTTCAGGTAATATTTTAGGATACTCTCCTCAACAACTTATTACTTTCTCTTGGCCACTTTTCCACACAATTAAATGGATTGTAGGCACTCAAGCTTCTTAAAATAAGTGAGGAGTCCAGTATAGAAATGTGTACTTCTACTCACGGAGAAAGGCTTAATTGGGTTGAAAAATCAATGTTCTTTTCTCACCATGCTTCCACTTACTTAACAAAATTATATTTACTTACAAACACTCATCTCTCATTTCTGGGGTGTGGAAGTAGCTCATTGACACAGTGCCTGCCTGGCAAATGTGAGGTCCTGAATTTGCTCAAAGAGGAGCGTTTGTTTGGATCATGGAACATATCTAACATTTCTTTCTTAAAAATATATTTATAAAATAGTAAAAGAAAATCTTGGAAACAATACATAATTTTATTAAAGAAAGATATGAGAATTCAACAATAGTTGGTGTATATTGCATGATTTTATCTTCAAATTAGTTGTTTATGTTACCAGGCATAAACCTGCAAAATTGGTTTTAAAAAAGCAACAAAAAAGCACCAACAAAAATGTTATAAGAAATTAGAAGGGAAATGAAAGAGAATAAAAAGAACAAATGATTTAAGCATTAAACACTACTTTCAAAAGATCAGGATAAATTTGCAATAAAATTATTCAAACTATCCAGCATATATTTTTTAATTTCATCTTAGATATGAATTTCTTCATTCACGCTAAGTATTCCTTATGTAAATGATCAGTTCCATTGTACAATTTTTTTAATTTTATTTTTTTAATTAATTTTTTATTTTGTTGAAGTACAAATATCAATCAGACAGTTTTAAGACACCTTAACAAGACAGATTCGATAAATTAATACACTGCAAACTGTTTTCATAATGTTTTGGTATCGTACAAGGTGCATACATATTATACTTACAGACATTATTATAGCAGATGTCGTTTTGGTATCGTACAAGGTGCATACATATTATACTTACAGACATTATTATAGCAGATGTCTCTTATCAGTAAATTAAGAGTATAGCTGTTTACTTTCTATTATATAAATTAACAATTTATTTATAATGGTTATTATTATTATTAGTAATTATAATAAACATTCAATGGACATTTAATTTCTACCGTACTCAAAACTTATTTCACTATCTTCCTTTGAATGTTTGTTTTTTCTTGGTAATAGACACTGAAATATAAGCATTAAATAAAGAGCAGCATATACAAACTGACTTAATTTAATCCAAATATGGATAGATTAGCCTTTTAATACCTTTAAAAAATTTTGTAATCCCTTGGTTAAGATGAAACAGATTTGGATATTTCCCTCCCATTTTATGATGTGGCAGAAAAAAAGTCTGCCTCAAGCCTCAGAAACATGCAAATAATCAGCTTCCCAAGTTGAAATAACTTGTGCTACCCTTAGCTAGCACAAGTGCAAAGATTGTGGATAGATCTACTTCAACCAGCAGTCCTTGGATTATTGGAGTCTAGGGTTCTAGATATGGGATTATCAATATCCTCTGGAAGCATAGACACTATTTGTTGAATTAATTCGATGAGCAAGTGAAAACTTGAATTTTAGTACCAGCTAGTCATTTATAGGAAGAGAACAGCTCATCTTTGGGTTTTCTTTAACAGCAAAAGGCAGAAAGATTCAGTGGAAATGTGGAGGTTGTAGAATGGCCTTAAAAATATGACTATTTGCAGTAGAGAGCTGAGTGGAATTGATCCTGCCAAAGGATTTCTCTATTAATTAAAGTCACAAGTGTAATGACGCTCACAACTACCTTTGCTTTATAAAACTATCACGCATAATTTTCTTTTTAAAAACTAAAGCTTTTTCTTTTGCTCTTTCAAGTTAGCTCAAAAGTGACTCTCCTCTTCTGTGAAGTTATTAATGATTGCCACTGATAAATTAAATCATTATAAATCCACAGAAAATTTAATGGCTGCATTATAGTTTGCCTCAGAACCTATCAATGCTTTAGGTTTAATGGCTGTTTCTTCAGAAATCTGTGTCCTTTTGTCTCTGCATTTTCTGGAAACACATTTCAGCTTCTACTTATCCAGAAACTATTTAAATGCCATAGTTAGGCAAAAGGTAAGTACTTGAAATATATAAAGTTTTCATCATATATGTACTTGTTTTGGAGTATTTTTACCTTAAAGAAAGGAAAAATTTTGTTTGTTGTCCTTAATTGCATGATACTGTTTTAAGCAAAAACTTTGTAAAAGACTATTACAAGAACAGAAATTATTGTATAATTACACTAAAATTTTGTTAAATACCTGATCATAAGAGAGTAAATGTGACTAGTGAAGATATAAATTTACAGAAGAAAACTGTCACATCTTAATTGCATAACATTCTGAATTTATACTAAAATTATCACTAAACAATATGTTATATTTTACAGTTTCTTTTCATATTAATTCATTGAGCTCAGAGAATGATGTGCTTATTATTTGAGCTACAATTTTCAAATGGAAATATTAAACATAAATTAATAACTTTTGAAGTGACTGATGAAAATCATGCCCTACTTGCTTTTGCTTAAATTTAGTCACAGTTCTTTGAACTCAATCAAAATGAAGCCATGAATTTTAGAAAGAATAATAAAATATACTAATTTGGATTATAATAAGCTTATATGAATCAACACATAGAATTTGATGGAATCTTTTCTTATATAATAGAAAAGTTATAGATAAAAGCTTGATAATATTTGTTAAAATATATAAATATAATGCTTATTTGACATGCTTTTACTGGATCAAAAAAAAGTCAGTAGTTAGGATTATTGCATTATCTTCTAAAATTCTTACTACAGTTCATGCAGTTAGAAAATGTTTAAAAATATATAATGTAGAAGATACTACATTATATTAAGAATGTTATACAAATACATTGATATATAGAAAATTTCTGTTAGCTAAAGTCTCCAAGTTTCTAAATGAGCTCTGAATTCTAAAGCAGTGTTTTTAAAAAAGACTTTCTACATTAAAGTACAGTGTAAGAAAATACTTTAACATAAATTCTAATTAAATTGTTGGCTCTATAAAAAGTGTATGCTAACTGTAAGAGTTTTCAATAGCATGATGTTGAGCTTCATAGTGTTTAAGAAACTAGGATATTATAAACCTAAAACTTTTATATTTTTGCATTCTATTTTGAGAAAAAAAAATGAAAGAAACAAAAACAAAATATCTATGTATACGATATAAATTTTATAAAAGTATAATGTTTGTGAAGAACCTAAACCTGGAGACTTTATTTGTGGGGTAAGGGATGAAGAACATGGAGAAGACTATGTGTGAGCCTCCCACCTGGCCTGTGTTCTCGGCCTTTGCTCCCCAATAGCTAAGGTCTCCCACACAGAATCCATCTGCTCTGAATTTAGATTCCTAAGGGTGTTTGTTTATTTACACTGCAGAATAATCCCATGCAATTTGCTAGTTATCAGCATATAAGAAACTAAGAAACAGTCGACAGACACAGAATCACAGAAAATAAAAATGACCATCAGTGGGGCAGAAGATAGCAGGGAGAAGGAACGTTGAAATTTGGAGGGGGCAATAGTGAGTATGGGTCAGACTGGTTAACAGAGAAGTCTAAAGAAAAAGATAAATTGGAAAACAATACTATGTACTTCGATGGCTTAAATAATCATTAATATCAGCTGTACAACTTTTGAAAGTATGCATGAAAGTAAATCTTAGTGCTCAATGAGTATAAGACTGCTGAGTGCCACGGCCAGCCTCACTTAACACTGCCTCCATTTTAATATCAAATGAAACTTTCTTACAGCACACATGTAAAACAGTTCAGTCTTGAAAAGTCTTTCACTTCTAATTTTCCGTATCTTTGGTGGCATATTTTAGCCATCAAGCCAACCAGCCTCATAAGTAATAACCACTCCCCATCCCCATGGATATCCTGAATATTGACTGCTTAGTAGTCCCATTAGGATTTCTCTAATACAAATGGAAAGGAGTTATGCCAAAAACAATGTGCCATCTCCAGAAGTAGTGCCGATCCATGATTTTTTATTTATTTATTTATTTATTTATTTATTTATTTATTTATTTATTTTTGCGATAATGGGGATTGAACTCAGGACCTTATGCTTGCCAGGGAAGTGCTTATTCTCCTGAACTATCTCCCCAGCCCCATCCAATGAAAATTGAATGCAGAAATATAAATATAACTTCTGCCTTACCTTTAAGGGTGTATACAAACTTAGAATTCCTGGAAGTTTCATCTGAGGCTTCTACTGCCCCTGAGTCATCTTTCAACTGTGACCCATGCTCTTGTCTGCATCCCTTATGACCTACAGGAGTTCTTGTAGATTCTTCCACTAAAATCCCTACTTTAGATTCTGTGTACTGATATTTTGACTGAATATGTTGTGCTGAGTGAGGTCCTAGGAAACAGACTAGAAAATGGGATTTTGGCACCAAATCGTGAACTGGCTGGCTGGCAGGACAGTACGTCGACACTGATGGATTGAGTTGTGGCAGTCTCGGCCAGCGGTAGAGTTCCCAGTCTTATACCTTTCACAGATGTGGAAGAGTCTTACGAAAAGGTGACACAGTCTTGTGTGCAAAATGTTACCCCATTCAGGGACTTAGCAACAGTACTAATTATGCAGGACAGCAAAATTGGGTGGATGTCACTCAGCTCTATTAAGGCATTGGAGGAAAACAATAGAAGGCTAGGGGTAATTAATCACTAACTTAAGGTGAAATATAAAAACCAGAGCACTTTCTTGGCAGTTTATAAAGAGGCTTTTATCTTCAAGAGCTAAAGAACAGATGAAGCTGGGGATCGAGCACAGGATGTAATTATCAGGGTAGCAGAGTTCCAGGGAAGGTTTAATTTCCAATCCAAACTGTAATGGAGGACGAAGGGAATCTGATACTCAAGATATGTACATCTGGCTCAAAGCACATGAAAATCTGTAAATGTGATCCAATTCCCAGTCCTTGTTTAAAAATGATGCAGAAGTGTCTAATTTTCAAGACTCAGCCCTACCCCCACCCCAAGGAGATGCTTCTCCCTTGTGGCTTGCTCTCAAGACTGGTGGCTCGGATGGTGTTACAACATGTGACAACAAATGCTGAGAGTCAAAAGAAGTACAAGAGGAGAGAACTAGACTAGTGTGTCAATGAATGAATAGCACAGTGTTACACAAATGAAGAAAATGATCAGTTGAGAAGAAAAATTTGTCAAAGGAAAATGTCTCAGAGTTTATTAATGTAGTAACATTCTTCCACAGTGACAGTCTTTCACACTGTGGAAAGGAACCTGGAAAAATGGAGCTGATTCTATGCAGCTATGATGGAAACTGGAAACAGAACACATACTGAAACTGATGTCCCGTCTTAAAAGAAAGATAGAAGTTCCAGAAGTGTTATGGCAAAAACAAATCAATGTAAAGAAGTTTATATACTGGTACAACAAGGTATTCTGGCTAATTCTCTCCAGTGAAAGACTTTGGAATATAGTTACCCAAAGCAATAAGATTATGCCTTATGGACAATATCATTGTGCAGGAGATGTTCTTACTGATCTGAGCTCACTGTTAGAAACAAGTTTGGTAGGATTTTAAAACGAGCCAGTATGAATGTTCATACTTCACCTTAAAGTAAGGCAGCCACAGTGATAAGAAGGAATGGAGACGTTTGAGGACAAATAGGAGGCCTGCTGTGAAGATAATTAGTGGAACATGGTGAAAAATAAACGAGCAGGCAATGAGTCTATCAATAAAGTAATACAACAAACATCAATCAAGGGTGCATAGGTGGCATTCTGAGGACAGCTTACACAATAAAAAGCAAGGATTTTCTCTCAGTTCCCAGAATTAAACTAATTCTCAGATGAAAAACTCACCGATCGAAGGCATTATTTTTTTAAGGAGTCAGCACCCAGCGAAACCAGGAAAAGCATGCAGAGTAGACAAAGTGTCTCTGAAGCTGTTGCTCAAATAACAATTAACTAGGGAAGTATAATAGTGACACTCCAACAAATGGCTTTTGGTTTCAAGTTAATATCGATACATAGCAGGCAAAAGCGCTGCCAGCGCCACCTACTTAGAGTGAGGAAATATGAGAGACAGATGGAATCCTGGCTTCGGTCAGAGAGAGCCGATTGGACTTTTGGACACTCTTGTGGTTATTTCTGCATTCCTGGTGTGTACAACTGAATCAACACTCCTGGAAGTTAACAATCTACTTGACTGCTTTGGTTTGTCTTGAGAAAGGTTATTTTAGTGGCGGCCTCTCAAACAATTGTACCATAACCCAGCCAAGATAGTAAAGAAAATACATTATCATACTTTAAAAGGAAGAGTAAGAATTTGTACCACAGTTGAAGATGCAAATGACTGATACATTCTGCATATCCCCTTTCATTTAATAGTCCTGCACTTATGAAAAGCAGATGAAGACACCAATAGACTTTTACAGGTTCAACTGCATAATAACTCTAATTGAAGCCACTCTGTCAGATGTGGGACCTTTGCTAAATGAACAAAGAATCAAGTTGCTGGTATCAGGTCATTGATCAAGAAAATGATTTTTCACATTTTTTAAAAAAAAGGAATCAGAAGCATTTCAGAACCACCTGGGGCAAAACGATTATCCACATCTATAGTCTTGCCCCAGGCCATATTTTTTTCATAAAAGAGACCTGTAAGAACTGGATGGTCTATAGAATATCACATTAATTCAAGCTCCATTTTATCAATGACATATTGATCAGATATTATAAAGCAAGAACAGAAAACAAGTTGGAAACCTAAATAAAGCACAGGCACTCTATCTTTATTAAGATTCTAGGGTCCTTTATGTCTGTGGGGGATTAGAATATTCAGAGCTTCAAGATGGTGGGATATGATGTCCAACTTAAAGGATGTATCTTTGCATTGCAAGTTCAGTGAAAATCTGATTCCTACAATCTTTTGCAATGGTTTGTATGATCTATCCTCTGTCCTTTCTCTGAACTCATTTTTTGCTATTCCACCATCAATATTCATTCCAGTCAGACTGGCCTCTCTGCTGTTCTGGGAATGCTCCTGGGACAGGGCCTTTGCTAATTTCCCTGATGCTTGGAAAGCTCATGACTTATTCACTTATTTTCTTTAAATATTTGCTCAGAGTCCACTTTTTAATGAGATCCACCTTTAACTACAACCTGCCTCTTTCCACTCTCTTTCCCATGTTAAACATTTCAATCTCTTTACCATCTTCTTTAATTTTCATTTTGGAAAATAGCATAAGACTGATTTTTATCTGTTTTTCTCTTCACAGCTACAATACAATGAAAATATTTCCTTTTACTTTGCTTATAAAGTATACACATATAGACTAGAATAATACTAATCTTATGTATTAGATGCTCAATAAATTTTATAGAATAAATTGGAAAACAAAAATGACTAATTTGTTTAGAATGAGTTTTAAAATGTAATGACATAAATTTGAATATGTCATAAGGATATATTTTAGCAGTAAAACAAACAATCTAAATGCTCATTAAGAAAAATTCATAGACTGGTAAAACAATAATAACTAATCAGTCTCTAAGACATAATTAAAATCTATGGAGTATCTTCTTTACTTATAACACAATCTGAATATAATTATTCAAAGCACTAGAGATTCATAAAAGAAGTGCAACTATAATACATTCCATGTGAATT
>PVKA01041171.1:0-18260 GCA_004027165.1 Ctenomys sociabilis | reverse complement strand
GCCAGCCCTCAACATATAATCTTTCTAGAGATAAAAATCTGTTTCAAACAAATTGTGAGAGATTAAAGAATGAATTCAGTATGCCAAGCCAGGTGTAACTCCCAGCATCCTCTTGAGTGAATGTGACCTTTCTGGCACAGGGCTGGTCCCTCCCATACACAAGCTCCTGGCACCCAGATACACCCAGGTTTCTCCACCTCACCATTGAATCTCTCCAGCTTGCTCTCGAGACAACTGTGGATGATTCAAGTGGCTTCTGTTAGCATTCATTTCCTTAGTTCTGTCATATTTTTGTCCTAAAAATATAATTTTGCTTCTGAATAATGCCATTTAGAACCCGACATTATTAAGCACCACCTAATTCAGAGACAGGTGCTGTTCTTTTATCTTATTGATTTTTCACATCACTTTTACATAAAAGGCACTACTTTTACAGTGACATAATTGGTCTCATACTTCTGTCAGGTGAAAGATACTAAGTCTATCTAAACTCAGCTTTTAAACAACCTTTTAAGATAAAGAAGACTTTAACAATCAAGGCAATCACAGATTTGCTTAATATTCCACCAAAGACATTCTTATCTCAAATTTATGTAGACTCAGACTTAACTGCTTTCCTGATATCTCACTGAGAGAGCTGGTTCCCTGAAACTTCAAACTTTCTAGTCCAAACGCTTACACATCAAACGCTTCACTTCTTTTCAGTGATCTTCACAGATATTTGGAATAAAGTCCTACCTTTCCAGAGCCTGAGTGAATTCTTATTGTTTCTACTTGTGCTCCATCCTGTTTGCCTTTGTAAGTAAAGCTGGCATGCCACATATTCTCCCTGTCATCCACATCCATGCTCAAGACTGCATCAGCGATGTTTATGTTAAAGAGAAAAAAACAACAACATAGTTTTCCTTAATACTTTGCACAATTTTCTCAACACTATAGGGATTAATTTCATTCTTCAAGATGGCCTTTGGAGCCATTCATAATCTGACTTTCTTCTTGCTTCTTAGGTTCCAGTTATGCAGACTTATTTAAATTTTACAATGCTTTTATTCAAAATCTAGCATTACCTGTTCTCAGCCTCTTGTTTGTCTTCCTCCTCCTCTTGGTTTTTCTTTTTGTCCTTAGATGAAAAGAATGGAACTAATACATCTAGGTGAGGCAAGCACTGCCTGTGTAAAGCTCGAAACTTACGCTTTAACATCAAAAATTACAGAAATCAAATATATACATCTGTACATATGTAGGCTCAGAAAAAATGTTTTTTAGAATTTTATGTTGTTTTACACTTTGGTATACATTCAAATTAGATTTCTGTAGACATTTAAGAGAGTCATTAACTGTTTCCAACAAATTGCAGGTCAACAAAGGCTATCTTTCTCATCTACAGAAAGATTTTGCAAATATCCTATCATAGTCATAAATTAAATCAAATTTACAAAATTGTTTCCTTTTACTTTAAACCATTATTATTATATGTCTATAACTAATGATATTCTTTTTTTTGGCGGAACCAGGGATTGAACTCAGGCCCTTGCACTTGCCAGGGAAGCCCTTATTCCACTGAGCCATCTCCCCGGCCTACTAATGATATTCTTTTACCCCAATAAATTTCATTTTTCATGCTCATATCATTAGGCTTCATTTTGATTCTGATTTGTCCTTCATTCAGCACTCCAAGGACACTTGCAGAAATATTAATGTCTTGACTTTTTTTTGAAGAAAATCGTCTAAGAAAAGAAGGTGTGGAAGATGAATTTTTCTTCCTATTACAAAGATGAGCACTAGAAATTCTCCATAATCATAAAAGTGGTTGAAGAAATAAGGTATTTTTTTCTGCAAAGATAAATTAAATAAAGGGAATTAAACATATGATAATGCTTAATAATTGCAACATTTTAATTAGAATTGTTAATATTTACACTTAATGAATGATTAGTAAAACATATATCAAATTACATTTAAAGAGAGGTCCTTAAATATCTATTTCCAACACCAAATATCTTATACATTTATTTTTAATCTTTTTATTTATGTATTTACTTGGTATAGGATCTTGCTGTGCAGCTCAGTCTCATAGTGATCCTCCGGACTCAGCCTTCCCAGCTCTGTGATTACAGGTGCTCACCACCACGCCCTGTTTCTTTGGCAGGCTTGGCATGGGGTTGGAAGGTCATGTGGTATCAGGGATCGAACCCAGGTCCTTGAGATTGTCGAGCAGGTGCTTCAACCACTGAACTACCTCCCTGGCTCTTCTTGTATTTATTTTGCCATTCATTCTATTTCAGTGTTTCCTTCTTATTAGTATGTGTTTGCATCCCAGAACAATCCCCCACCTTGGGGTGGGGTGCTATGCAGCACCCACCATAGCACAGCTGCTTTTCCGCCCCTTCCCCTCCTTCTCCCTCCCTCCAACACTTGACTCCCTTCCTATTTGAAAAGGGCCCATCTTTCTAAGATGTAGGATATATTTTAAATAAAACTGTTTCAAATGAAAAAAAGTTTAACTGCATTAATAATGAAATGATGAAAGTATCAGAAGACTGTGTTTTTAAGGTAAACAACAGGAAGGCAGCATGCCATCCAAAGGAGTTCGATGACTTTCAGCTCCAGGGAACTACCCAGGAGCTAGTACACCGATTGTTGTCCCTTTCCTGTTAACGTTATTTTCTCGAAGGCAGCTCTGTAATCTTTTTCTTAATCCACCTTAAAAGTTAGAAAGAAATCTTAAGCACTCTCCTGCAAAATTGTTTATTGTTTAACCAGCTAAGTTTTAAGTAAACTATTCTGAAATGTCATTTATAAATGTGGAGAATCATTTGATTGTTAAAGTAATATTACAAAGCACATATATCACATGGTGTGTCTAAGCTTTATTAAATCATTCACTAAAAATAACGTAAAACGAATGAAGATATATTCAATTCCGCTATAAATATAAAATGTTGAAAATGTGAACATAAGGTTAAAAATATAAAAATAATTGAAATATTTACTTGGTGAGTTGCTATTTATATACCAAAATGTATTAAAATATGAGTATATGCTCTTGAACAATAAATGAATTAGTAAAAAATTGAAAAATGATTTTTAAACCATATAAATAAAGTTTTAAAAGAAAGAGGAGGTATTGCATTTGATAATACAGAAACACAAACAGTTATGAGACTCTATGAACAATTGCATGCCAAAACATCGTACAAATTCAAATAAATTGGTAAGTTCTGTGAGTGATAAAAGCTACCAAAGTTGGATGATGGAGAAATAGAGTATGCAAACAAATTTATAATATAATCTACCACTCATTCATATCATTCAAATTTACTAAAACCTTTGAAGAGAAGGAACATTTCCAAACTCATTTTCTGAGGGTTATACCAAATGGAGATAAGGACATTCCAAGAAGAAAATCATGTGTAATATCCTTGATAAATACAGATGTAGTGAACTGCCACAAATATTAACAAAACAAACAATAGCATGTTAAAAAGATTATAAAGAAAGATCAAGTAGAATTTCTTGCAAGAGAGTGTCACCATATGCAAACTGACAAATGTGATTACACCACATTAAAAGATGAAAGAATAAAACATATCTCTATGGATACAGAGAAAGATTTTGCCAAAATTTAACATAATTTAAATGCTTAAAAGCTCTCCACACACTATAGATTGAAGGGATGGATTGCCAAGATAATAAAGCATTAGGAAGGCCAGCCCAAAGCTCGATGGTACAAAACAAAAAGCTTTTTTCTTCTAAGATTAGAACAAAACAAGTTGGACCTACTCGCCCCACTTCCATTCCTCGAAGTACTAGAAATTCCCTCCAGAGCAGTAAGGAGAGACAGAGAAGAAGAGACTAATGAGAAGAAAGACAGCCATAAAACTCCACAGATGATGCAACCTTAAAGAGAGAAAGCCCTAACAATACTGCTAAATCTCTGTGAGAGCTAATACATGAATTCAGTAGTGTAGCAGGATATAAAGTCAATACCTAAAATCTATATTGTTTCTATAAAATAAACAATAAAACTATCTGACAAAGAAATTCAGAAGAATCTCCCAATCACAGTAAAAAGAGTAAAATACTTATAAGTACTGAAATTTATTATAAATTAAAGGAATTGACATAAACAAATAAAAATACCTTATATTTATAGATCTGAAGGATTAATATTGCTAAAGTATCTTGATTATTTTAAGTATGATTTGATCTGTGAATTTAAGTTGATTCTTATAGAAATTTCAAAAACCCTGAATAACAAAAATAATCCTGAGAAAGAACAAAACTGGGTGTTATCACACTCACAACTGCTTTCCAAATAACCTACAAGTTTTGATGATTGAAATTGTGTTACTGGTGTAAAAAAACACACATAATTCAACAGAATTGAGAGTCCAAAAATAAGTTCATGTATCAATGATCAACTAGGTTCACAAGAATACACAATGCAGAAGTGATGAAAAGAAAAGATAAAATTTTGTGATTGGCTCTCATGAAAGTAGAAAAGTTATAATAGCTTTTTGCATTCAAGAAAGGCCACTCAGCACTACGATCTACCTCAGTCTCAAATTTGTAAAAACGTGTTACTGAAGCTAAAACTTGAAGAAGTCCTAAAGGAATACTTTTTTACTAAGTCTCCAGTTTCCTAGGACAGGTTTTCCAGATGAGTTTCTTTTCCACGTAAGTCTGCATCATCCTACTTGCGGCTTACAGGTTCTCAGGAGTCCCCTGGCCTCAGCCTTTCCATTCTGATCTTTCCAACTGGGCTGTTTCTGTAGAGACCTTCGTTAGTTGGTGCATGTCTATTGGTCATTTCCCCTGAATGCACACAGCTGTTTCCAGAAGTCTAATATCGTGGATGAAATCCTGCATTTCTTTCTTTGGCTTCATTATTATTTTGAGGAAATATATTTGAAAACAATCCCATTTTCTCTTTGCTACTCACAGTTCCTGGAGAGTGGGATGATAACGCAGTAAGGAGCAGGATTTAAGCATAGGGACACATCTCATTCATTTGGTTTTTGTTATAGACTTGCCTGAAACAATGGCCCCTTCTATTTTCCTTTCCTTTCCTTTCCTTTCCTTTCCTTTCCTTTCCTTTCCTTTCCTTTCCTTTCCTTTCCTTTCCTTTCCTTTCCTTTCCTTTCCTTTCCTTTCCTTTCCTTTCCTTTCCTTTTTCCTTTCCTCTGTCTCCTCTCCTCTTTCCTTTCTTTTCTCTTTTATTTTCATTTTCCCTCCTTCTTTCCTTCCTTCCCTCCTTCCTTCCTTCCTTTTTTACAGTACTGGGGCTCAAACTTGGTACCTTTCCCTTGCCAGGCAGGCGCTTACACGCTGAGCTGTATCACTGGACCCATAATAGCACATATTGCCTGGCTTTTTTGGCTTTGAGATCACCTAGAAGTGGTCGGTTGAGACTCTCAGACTGGAACCAGAGAAAGATGTGGCAGATGAAAAATGTCTCTAATGGGTCTGCTTTGGTGGCAATAATGGTATTCATTCTACCAAAAGTGATGACAGCCACTCAGCTATTTCAACAGCAGAGCTAACATTTTTATCAGAACTTTCTTGTCTATTTAGAATCAAAGTAAAATAGGTTATTATCTTTTCTTATTGACCCATTTTATTTTGGAAAATACAAGCTGAATTGGAGGCTTTAATTAAATATCATCTGTGCTCACCACTTTGAGAGCTATATTGTATAACAGAGTTGGCTAAGATCTTCCTTAGTTTTCCTAACATTTTCATGTATGCTCCTAATTTCTTTTTTCACCTCATATTTGGTTATCTTGCTATTAATTTTCTATGTAAAACTGACATCTTATACCAGATCTCAAACCTGCCTACCTTCTTATCTGTTCTCTATGAATTCTTGTGGACTAAACTCCAGTAATTTCACCTTGTGTAAAATAGACAAAAATAGCGCCACACTACTGTTGTTTTAGCAATTACTCAAAATAATATGTGAAGAGATGCTGACACTTTTTGACTCATTGTTATCCTAGGGTGTCACTTCATTTTATCTGACTCATATGAATTCTCAGAAACATACTTTGTAATATCAATCAAAACTGAAGAGTAATTGTGCAACTATTAGGCAAACCTGTATACAAATACTTTTTGTAATATTTTATCCATAGAGCAAGAAGAAAATTTATGAAACAATTGACAGACAAGAAAAAATGTCTTTTGAATGTCTGAATTTCGTAGTACAGGGTGGGGACCCACAAAGTCGTTAGCTATTGAAGGAATCACTTGCCTATAGAACACTTTCTAGAAGGACTTAAGATAGATTTTTTTAAATAACTTTGTTGGGCCAGCCAAATAGCTCAGCAGATGAAAGTGCCTGCAAGCAAGCTCAGGGGCTGGGAGTTTAATCCCAGGGCCTGTGGTGCCAGCCCTGCTCCAGAGGCACACTGAGATGGCAATTGAGACTGGAGGTGAGGGCATGCACCTTTAATCCCAGCTCTGGGGAGGCTGTGAATGGGAGGATCACTATGAGTCTGATCTAGTCGTGAGACCCTGAACACCCTGTAGACCCTTCCTTAAAATACAAATATAAATTAAAATAAATAAATAAAAACAAAAAGTTTTAGCCGGGCGTGGTGGCGCATGCCTGTAATCCCAGCACTCGGGAGGCTGAGGCAGGAGGATTGTTGTGAGTTCGAGACCAGCCTGAGCTACAAAGTGAGCTCGAGGCTAGCCTGAACTGCATAGTGAGACCCTGTCTCAAAAAGACAAAAATAAAAAAAAAAAAAAAAAGTTTTGTCAATAGCAGAAGTCCACCATTGTAACTATAGATTTTTCTTGGTTTTAGGGAAATGCCTCCCAGAGGCTAAAATAAGAGTCTATGCCACTTATTCAATATGTTTTTTGATTATCATGTGCCTGTTACCATCACTTAATATAATAACTTGACAGAAGCTTAGGAGGCAGGGAGGTGGATACCTTAGCCTTAAGTTCCTTATGAACAGATGGGATGGAAATTAAAATACAATGCAAAGTCACATCCAGCCTCAGCAAAGAAACATAGCTATGGCACTATTGTTTTTTTTTTGTTTTTTTTTTTTTTTGTTGTTTTTTTTTGTCTTTTTTTTTGAGACAGGGTCTCACTGTGCAGTTCAGGCTGGCCTCGAGCTCACTTTGTAGCTCAGGCTGGTCTTGAACTCACAACAATCCTCCTGCCTCAGCCTCCCTAGTGCTGGGATTACAGGCATGCGCCACCACGCCCGGCTTATTATTGTTTTTAAGATAACTAGGAAACCAGCTGGCAAGATAAACAAGCAGAAGAAAAGTTACTGAAATTACTATAGAGACTGAAGATATGATGTTTGCAAGTTAAAATAAAGTTTCTGTAAAAATCTATGATTAAGACATGCACTTATTTCTTTTAGCATGTTAAGTAACACATTTTATTATCCAACTGAGTAGGAACTTAACACCTATTAAACTGATATTCAGGTATAGAAAATAAGATACATAAACAGCTACACTCTCTTAATTTACTGGTAAGAGACATCTGCTATAATAATGTCTGTAAGTATAATGTCATGTATATACCTTGTACTAATCCAAAATATTATGAAAAGTTTGCAATGTATTAATTTATTGAATCTGTCCTGTTAAGGTGTCTTAAAACTGTCTCATTGATATTTGTACTTGAATAAAATAAAAAAGTGATAAACTTGAAAAAAAACTGATATTCAGTAATTTATCTCTGTAGTAATAGCTGTTTTCTGAAAAGATTCATTTTAGAGCAAAATAATAATAATTACAATAAAATAAGAATATTATTTTCTGAGAAGAAACATATAAGTAGAAAGTGACATAAACCTGTTTTTGATGAGTAGAAATGAATTTTTTTCTACTTTGTATCCAAAGAACAACATGCTTTGACTTTGTTTAACACTAATTTATCAACTACAGCTATTTTAAATTGCAAGTCATTTAAGTGATTAATTATCTATAGCCAGTTTTCTAATGTTTTAAAGATTTTGTTGTTACATTTCTAAAACAATTTATGCTTCAATAAGCAATAGTATTTTATCCATATAGCAAGAAGAAAATTTATGAAATAATTGACAGGCAAGAAAAAAATGTCTTATGACGTATTTAAGTTTCTTAGTACGGGGTGGGGACCTACAATGTTATTAGCTATTGAGGGAAGTCATTTGTCTGTAGAACACTGTAGCTGGATATTAAATGTATTGGTATTTAAAGGTCTTTTGGTTTTAAGCATGCAAAATAGCACATGGACCCTTAGGTGCTGCTGAATTATGGCCAGCTTGTTGACTTGAGATGTCAGATATTATGTTCCTTCTACGTATAGATAATAGGAGAGAGCTCCATTTGACAAGAGCCAAAGTGTCATTTTAAATAAACCTGTGTTTTCATCTTATGTGCCTTTCTGAAGTAGGAAACTCAAGTGAACAAACTGGAGAATATACACTGAAAGGGAGATCTCAAGTATTTCTAATTTTGAGATCCTTTAAAGTTTTAGTACAGCAGCATATTGCTAATGAGTATGGGATGGTTGAGGGTTATGATCCTGCTATTTCCTTTCTCTAAGAGATGTTTCATGAGATTAGAAACAGGCAAAACTGAAATAAAACAGATGTTGACTGTTTACAGTTTGAAAATCATAATTTTGTAAGAAAAATGAAGTTTTAAAAATTCTAGATTTAACAATATTTATCTATAGGTAGGTTTTTAATAAAAGGCTTGTTTTTTATACCAACATCATTATGATATTATGGAAGTCAGTGCCTTCTGCTCTACAGTAGCCTTCTCTCTCTCTCTCTTCCTCTCTCCCCTCTCAGTTTCTCTTTCCTTTCTTTCCTTTGTTTCCTTCCTTCTTTCTTTTTTCTTTCTTTCATGTCTCAAGAAACAAATAATATTTGTTTGGACTCTCTTAAAGCTAAGGTTAGTTATATAATTCAATTTTGGTCAATCATAGTTTCCACTGGGAAAATTTTTAAAGATGAATGAGATGTATCATCATTGTCATCAGTATTTAATGTCTGTCATAAAGTCCAGAAGTTAAATAATTGAATTTGTGACCATAAAGAGAGAGTTAGTGTGTGTGGTAATGGTGATGCAAGTGAGAGGTAGCAACTGCCATCATTAAATTCCTCATTAATTTGCAACATAAATGTTAGAAATTACTGACTGTTATTCTTAAGCTGTGAGGTAATCATTTTTTTTATTTTAGTTTTAGAAATAATTCTGACACAGCAAAATTATTTCTCTATTCAAACATAGAATGATTGTACATTTGCTATGAGGAAAATACAGTTTCATAACCTGAACTCTAGGTGTGATGGTATATTCTAGAGTGATGCCAGATGAATCATGGTCTTATATAACTTCCTCATTGTAAGTGTGGGCAAAAAGTAAGACTTGATTGTGGCCAGTGAAATACAGGCAGATGGTGAGACAGTCACTTCTTCGATGAGGTTACATCAGAAAACAACCCTGGCTTAGCCACCTGGAATGACATTTTCCTCCCATCCTTTAAGAAGTGAGCCATGGACTATCAGAGGGCTATCAACCAAGGAACTAATGTGGTCTCAAGAATCTGAGGGAGGAGCCAGGGAGGTAGCTCAGTGGTAAGTACCTGGACCCTGGCAAGTGCAAGGGCACAGGTTAGGTCCCTGGTTTTGCATGCCTTGCCAGCCCCGGAACCCTGTGTGAGTCATGCTGGCCACTAAAACCAGTATGGTGGTACAGGCCTATAATCCTAGCACAGGGGACACTGAGAGAGGACAATCACTATGAGTCTGTGTTGTGTAGCAAAACCCTGTGCTAAATAAATCAATCAATCTTAAAAATCATAAAAGAATCTGAGGTCAACCCTCAACAGCAGGGACATATGACAAGAAATTTACAACTTTGAACAACCGCATGATCTTGAAGTAGAGGAAAACTCACTGCCACCTTGATAGTAGTCTGTTCAGACCTTGAGAATTCTATATCAATGTTATGGTTGATGGGTATTGTATGATAATAAGCTGGTATGAGACCCTGAGTCTCTATGTTTCTGGTAACTTGTATAGCAAATGCAATGAGCATGTATAAGCAACAGAACAAGATCTCCAGGGAAATTTTAATTTTATAATCAGCTCAAATTCACTAAATCAAAATTGAGATGTTATGCCTTGAAGTTCAAAGAACATTACTAATCATGACTTACAGTTTCTATTGTTTTTAGGATTTGTACCCAAGTATACTCACTTCATGCAGAATTAGTGCCACAGAGCAAGGTTTGGAAGGTGATCTATTAGGTTCTTTCCTGAAATCTCTCATGTTGCTTTAGAACAGAAATTGACAAATATGTTTATATATGTTAAGTGTAATACATGGAAAGTGGTGCAGAATATTAGCCTCTGTCATACCATGATGGTTCATCTATCGCATTTTGCTAAATCTGTGTTCTGCTCTAATTGATGAAAAACAAAAATAATTTGAAAACAGAATCAACATCCTTTCCTTATTTAAAAATATCTTAATAAGATAAAAGCAGAGCCGAATTTCCTCAAAAATCTTATGCACATGTAAAGCCAATAACAAACATTGTACTCAATGATTAAACACAAAATGTTTAATATCCTTTCTCACAATTTCTGCTCAACATAATAGTGGATGCCCTAGCCAGAGCACTTAGGCAATAATAATAATAATTAATAATAATAATAATAATAATCAAAAGACATTTAAATTGAGGCGCAGCACTGTCATTGTTCACAGATGATAGCATATGTGGAGAAACCCCTAGAGGTTCTATACTGAAACTTGTTTTAATATATGAACTCATTAAAATTGTAACCAGCATACAATGATCAATGATTTCTAATTTTTCTAAACACTAATAATCATTTTCAATAGAAATTTATTAAAATACCTGCATTTACAATCACACAAAAATCTTAGGAATTAATGCAAAAAAGCAAGAGGCTTACACCATGAATTCACAAAAAATAACTGAAAGTGACAACTCAGATAAACTGAAATACATTCTCAAAGGATCTGTAGATTGAAAAGTAATTCCTGTCAAAACTATAATTTTTTTTTGCTGAACTAGAAAACCCCATTCTACAGTTCATGGGGGAAGTTAAGTGATCCAGAATAAGAAAAACAATCTTGAAACAGTGGACAAAAGCAGCATGATACAAAGATAGACACACAGACCAGAAGAAATGCATGCACATAGACAGGAAAAGAATTTTTGAGAAAGGCATCATGACCATTTACTGGAAATATACTTTTATTTAAAAACAAGCCTTGCTGTAAATCTTCAATATATTCATACTCAAGAGAAGCTGAATCCTTACATAGCTATGTGTGAAAAAAGTAAGTCAATATGGAAAAAAATTCTAAATGTAAGTTCCTAATACTATGAAAACCCTAGAAGAAACAAAGATTCAAAATAAAAAAAGTAAATTTGAACAATAAGAGCAAAGCAGGCAACAGAACAAGGCCTGACTTGAAGCTATACTACAAAGCAATAATGATAAAAATGGCATGGCACTAGAAGAAAAACAGGTATGGATTAATGGAACACAGTTGAAGATATAGACATTTTCAAAGACATTCCCCTGTTTGGTGTTCCACAAGGTCCAAAAGCATATGTTGGAAAAAGACAGCATATTTATCCAGTGGTGTTGGAAAAACTGGTTATCTATTTATAGAAGAACGAAACTCTGTCCTTATCTTTCACCATTAAAAACAAAATGGATCAAAGATATGAACTTTAAAACATAACATTAAACCTTTTTCAGGATTAAATAGATTAAATGTTTGAAGATACAGGTGTAAGAGACGATTTTTTAAAACAAACATTTAATTGCACGAGAAATAGCAAGAATTAACAAATAGGATTTTTTCAGATTAAAGGCTTCTCCTTCTCAAAAGAATCAATCATTAAAAACAAAATAATAAACCAGTTTAGTGGTGAGCCAACCCACATAATGGGAGAAAAATTTGCTAGCTACTCCTCAGACAGAGAATTGGTATCTAGAATATACAAAGAACTTAAAAGACTAAAATTAAAGACTTAGTCAAGAAATTGGCTAGAAAAAGGAACTGACATTTTAAAGCGAAAGAAATACAGATGGTCAACAAATATAAAAACATATATTCAACATCTTTGCCCATTAAAGAATACCAACAAGTCTAAGATTCCATCATACTCCAGAAAGAATATTAATCACTACAAAATCAAGATAGTTGCCCTGATCTTTTGAAAAAGAATCTCTCCTGCATTGTTGGTGGGAAAGCAAAGCAGTACAACCATTATGAAAATCACTATGGATATTTCTTAAAGAATAAAAATTAGAGACTCCAGCGTGATCCAGCTACTCTTCTGCTAGGTCTTCCCCAAAGAGATTAAGTCATCACACTGTGCTGGCTCATACATCTCAATGTTGTAGGAGCACAATTCATAATAATTTTATTCTGGAGCAGCCTGTACACTCACTAACAGATGAATGGATAAAGAAAATGTGGAATTTATATCGAATGGAATACATGTTGGCTATAAAGAATGACATATTTGAGATACTTGTAGTAAAATGGATGCACCTGGAAAATATAATGTTGAGTGAAATAAACCAGACATACAAGCTTAAATGCCATATGTTATCTTTCATTTGAGTGATGCAGGGTATAAAGAGTATCACCTTTATACAGGAAGTGAGAAAAATCAAGCTTCTGGAAAAAAATCATTTTTAGATCATGGTCATTAAGTAATACTGGGATCAGAACTCACACTATAGCTTTATGAAATGAAGTACAATGATTTTATTCCAGGATGGAAAATAACAAAGTGTTTTTTTCTATGGGTTGCCTTTTTCCATATAAAACTGATCACTTTCCATTCATGTGCTGGAATCTTAACCCCCAGAGCAATCATGTAATGAGGTACAAACATTAGTGGGCGATTGGATCATTCTTATTAAAGAAGTCCTCAAGAACTCCCTGTTCTGTCTGCCATATGAAGATGTCCATTAATCCAAAAGTGGATCCTTATCAATCAACAAATATGTTTGTGCTTTAGTCTTGAAATTCCACTAGGATTGGAATCTAGAATATACAAAGGACTTAAAAATATACAAAGTCTCCAGGATTTTGAGAATTGAGTTTCTTTAGTTTAGGAGAAACACAAGCTATGGCATTATTTTATAGAATTCAAAAAAAAAAAAAAAAAACTAAGGCATTTTGTTTACTCTCAGTATTAGGGTTTTACTAAAGGAAAAGATATAACACAAGGAATAGATATAATACAGGATGTACAAGTGTTCAAGAAATTACAGCCGGGCGTGGTGGTGCATGCCTGTAATCCCAGCACTCAGGAGGCTGAGGCAGGAGAATTACTATGAGTTCGAGACCAACCTGAGCTACAACGTGAGCTTAAGGCCAACCTGAACTGCATAGTGAGACCCTGTGTCAAAAGGAAACAAAAAAAAAAAAAAAAGAAAAGAAATTACAAGATCGACTTACAACAGTTAGCCACAGACATGGATGAGCAAGTGTACAGAGGGCATCTGCATACCTGAGATGGGAGAACTCAGTCCCAAATTCTGAATCTCACTGCAGTGATTCCATGCAAGCCTCTGTCAGTTGGCTGTTGAGTCTGCAACAGAAGGCTAAAGAGTGTGCAGTGGAAATAAAAGTGCTGGAAGCCAGGAGATGAAGTCCAAGCTGACTGAAGATTCAAGTTCCTCTGAGGATGTGGAACCCAAATCCTTCTTCAACCACTTTATATACCCTTTCTGCACTGAGTCACTCTGGGGCAAGTCCTCCACAACCTAGGACAGGCCCTTCCCACCCCACAGGGCAGAGCCTCCACAGCTTAGAGTGTGGAACCCCCGAGGTGATCCGGCCAAGTTGTCCTGACCACTACACTCTCAAACTTTGCCTTGATACCTGTTTTCTAGTCTCACATGTAAGATGCCAATACATTTGCACTTTGATCTTGGATCTACTACTTAGCTGAAATTGGTTATTAACTTTAAGAAAATTTTAGTGGGGTTATTTCATCTGCACATAATGTGAGTTTTTCTTTTTTTTTTTTTTTTTTTTTTTTTTTTTTTTTTTTTTTTTTTTTTTTTTTTTTTTTTTTTTTTTTTTTTTTTTTTTTTTTTTTTTTTTTTTTTTTTTTTTTTTTTTTTTTTTTTTTTTTTTTTTTTTTTTTTTTTTTGCTATGTGTATCTATTCTATTTCTTTCTCTTGCCTAATTGCTCCAGCTACAGTTTCAAGCACTATGTTGAAAAGAAGAAATAATAATGGAAATCCTTGTATTTCTCCTGGTTTTAGGGGGGAATGCATTTAGTTTTTCTCCATTTAGTATGATGCTGCATATTTGCCCATCATATGTAGCTGTTCTCATCTTCAGATATGGTCTTTTTGTTCTTGTTTCCTCACGTTTTATTAGGAATAGTTTCTGGATTCTGTTGAAGGGCTTTACTGTATCTATTGATAGGATCATGTGGTTTTGGTCCTTAGTGCTGTACTATATTTTATGATCTATGCATGTTGAACCAAATTTTCATCACTGGGATCACTGCTTCCTGTTTTAAAAATTGTTATTTATTTATTTATTTGTTTATTTGATTCAGGTTGTCACTCCGAAGTTCAGACTCACTGTGGTCCTCCTGTCTGAGTCTTCCCAAAACTGGAATTACGAGCATGACACACCACTCCTGGTTTGGGGTGGCATGGAGTGCTCATGATTTCAGGGCTGGCATGACACGCAGTACTAGGGATTGAACTTGAGTCCTTGTGCTTGCCAAGCAGGTGCATAGACTGCTGAGCTATCTCCCCAGCCCTGTTTCCCTAACTTGAGGATTGATTGTGATGAATTTTCCTCTTAGGTTGATTTTCTTAATGTCCTAGAAGATTCTTTGAGCTGTACACTCATTGCCATTGTCATTCATTTCCAGAAAATTTAACATTTTTTCTTTAACTACCTATGTGACAACATGATCCCCAAGGAACATGTTAATTTTCCAGAAACTTTTAAATTGTATGAAATTTCTTCTGTAATTGATTTCTATTTTAATTGCACAGTGGTTAAATAGTATGCATTGGGTAATTTCAACTCTTTTATATTTACTAAGCAGGCTTTGTGGACTAGTATGTTCTCTATTTTGGAAAAGGCACTGTGTTCTGATGAAAAGAATCTATATGGTCTTGTAGAGAGGAGGAAATTTCAGCTTTGAAATTTCTTTGTTGTATTTTATTTATTTAATTTCTCTCTTTTCAAAAACTGGGGTTTAAAATTTCCTACAAGAATTATGTCAAAGTTCATTTGATATTTACAGGTGTTTCAGTATTCAATGCTTATCTGTTTATTAATGTTACCTTTTTCTGTTGGATTGTTCCTTTAACTTGTATGTAATTACCTTTGTCTTTTACTAATTGTAGCGTGAAGTTTGCCATGTCTGATATCAGAATTGCTGATCCTGCTTCTTTCTGCTCACCTGGTGCATGAAATGTTTTCCACCTCTAATTTTTTGTCTATAAATATCTTTTTTGGATTAGATGAAATTCTTAAACTCCACAAATAATTGACTGATGTGTGATAAGTGTGGCAACTTGTCTTTTGATTGGAGAGTAAAAGACAAAAGCACTGAGAGATATTAATGACATAATCGGCTATTTGCTGTCATTGTCTTCTTTATTTGTTGGAGTATCATTTATATCTCTCTCTCTGTTTTTTTTTTTTTTTTTTAGAACCAGAGATTGAACTCAGACCAGGCAAGCACATATTCTACTGAGCCATCTCCCCCACCCTTGTTTCTCTTTTTTGCATTGTTTTTTCCTGTTTAGGCATAGACCTCACTAGATTCCTCAGTGCTTTTAGATAAGTTCAATTCATTGTTTCTGTGGAGAATGCTTTTGAAATATTTTCTCTAGAGCTGCTTTAGCACTTGTATGTCTTTCAAGCTGGTCTTTCTTAGGGAAACACCTTCCATTTTGAAAAGAGCATTTCTGGCTAAATTAAATTGAATTGGAAATTATTTATTTTTCCGACTTGAAATACTTCACTTCAGGCACTTTTGGCCTTTGGGGCTTGTGCTGAGAAATCTGCTGTGACTCTGATTAGTTTACCCTTATATTTTCTTCTTTTGTTTTACTCTAACTGTCTTTAAAATTAATTTTTGGGGGGCTGAATTTCTGTGAATTTAATAAGGATATGGCTTGTTGAACCTCTTTCACTGTAATTGTTTGGTGTTTCACTTAGTAGCATTTTAGATTCTTTTCTTATGCTTGGGAATTTTTCTTCCATAATTTCTGTAGTTATGTCAGGGAGTCCATCTGCTCAATGTGCTAGATTTTGTGTAACTCAAATTAGCCTCAGGTTGGTCTTCTTATTGTCAGTTAGTAGCTGGTGGATTATCTGCTCTTGCTCTCTTATTTTATTTTTGAATTTTTTGAGCTTTACATCATGATTCGCTATGTGTTCCCAATATAAGACATCCTGCCTTCACATTTGTCATTTTTGCAATGTGTCAATTCTATGCTGTTTATTTTTTTAATTTCAGGTATTTGTTTTTTCGAGGATCCAACACCCTTGTTGGATCTGTCATTAAAACTTTCATCTGTTTTGGTGATCCAATTTTTTGGTCTATTTCCACAAAATTCAACATGAGCATAGTTAATTGCACTAAACATTTGGTTCATTTCCTCTTTGAACTCATTTTCTTCATCTGTTCTAAGAAGTTTTAATTGATTCCTGCTGCCTGTGTTTGCTTTCTTCTTCCTTTGTGATCCCCTGCTCTGCCTTTGGAGAGGTGTAGGGATATATATATATATGCATATATATACATATATATATATATATATGTATATATATACATATATATATTATATAATACTATATATTATTATATAGTGTTATATATTATATAATATTTTTCTGTATTTTAGGGAAGGGTCTACAGGGTGTTCAGGTTCTCACTACTAGATTGGACTTGTAGTGATTCCCCTGTTTACAGCCTCCCAAGAGCTGGGATTACAGGCATGCACCACCGTGGCCAATCTCAGTTGCTGTCTCAGCATACTCTGAGGGTGGGGCCAGCATGGCAGGCCCCAGGATAATCCAACCCCTGTCCCCTGCAACTGCTTGCAGCTGCTTTAATCCACTGAGCTATTTGGCCAGCCCTATATAATATATATATTATATATTTCTCCCCTCCATTTTTTGGAAGAGGGGTTTTACTGACAATTGGAAACTAGAGAATTGAAAAGTTTGAGAGTTAAGTGAAACTTTTTTTTTATTTTATTAAAATACAAATGTCAATCAGACAGATTCAAGACACTTTAACAAGACAGATTCGATGAATTAATACATTGCAAACTGTTTTCATAATGTTTTGGTATTGTACAAGGTGCATACATGATATTATATTTACAGATATTATTTTAGCAGATATCTCTTATCTTATTTTTTATACCTGAATTATAACAAAAATTCAATAATTATTTGCCTAGTGGATGACCATAGTACTAAAAGCCAACATAATATCCTGTCCAACCACCATCAGTGCACATCTTGCCTCTCATAGAATTATGTAGAAGGACAGCGTTATCTATCCCAACTGAACTGTCTATACACACACATCATGATTTTTTCTTTCTACAACCCTTCCTTTGTCTACACCTGTCAAAAGTGGGCACTCCATTGACATTCAACTACCTTAGGTGCTTGAACTCGACAAAACAATCCAACACAGTCCAGAATTCTGCAACCATAGTGAGTTATTCAAAGAAATTGTCGACCATATCCATTTAAAGCTCAGCTTAATATTATGGGCTCACGACGTATACTTCATTTTTATACTTTTCTGCTGGATGGTTAAGACCTAGGTAGATCAAGACTTATATACCAACACACGAACTTTATATTTCCTATGTGGTCATTGAAGTCCTCTCAGGTTTTATCTTGTAGTCCTGTACATTATTCTGTAGATCCTTTGTCTGTGTCATCCATGTGGATGAGTCACAGCCAATGCTTGACCAGATTGCTCTCTGTGAGAGCTTGAGAGAAAGTTTTCTCTTCATATGACTCTCCCCAGGCACACTTTAGAACTTCAATCTCTTTCCTCTGTGGCTCCATAATCTCCTTGTTCAGAAAATTTGGAGCTCACCTGAGTTTCATGATGTTGCAGTACAGGTTCTCCTATGTCCTGAGTCTTCGCTGACCTTGAAAGGCTAGGTCCAAAATGTTGGCTGGCCTTGTGGCTCTTCTATTTCTCCAACTC
>PVKA01041170.1:0-11871 GCA_004027165.1 Ctenomys sociabilis | reverse complement strand
TGGGTTGTGCCTGAAGATCTCACCTGTTTGCCCTTCTCCCAGACTACAAATTCTAAGAAGCAAGAAGCCTCTCCAACTTGTTCTTCAATAGCCTAATGCCTAATAAATGTTGGGTGCAGACTAGAGATCAATGTATCCATCTCAAAATATTTTGCTAATAAAAGTGGAGACTAATAATAGCTGCTTGCTTATAAACAGGCAGAACTGACAAATCTATTTCTAATTGGTTGTTCGGAAACTGAGGACCCCTGCTCATTACACAGAAAAAGCTTTACACTGGAAGTAAACTCTGTCAGCAAAGCGTTCCTCACTGAATTGCTAGTGGCTTGAGGGATGAGCTTTGCTTTGCATGGTGCTATAGTCTTCAGTATCTAGAGTAACATTGGGACCACAGTAGGCACCTGCTAGTTACCTACTCAAAGAACATTTCAAGTAATCCTTGTGGCTGGGCATAGTGGCACACACCTGTAATCCCAGCATTCAGGAGGCTGCAAGAGGCGGATTGCTGTGAGTTTGAGACCAGCCTGGGCTACAAAGTGAGCTCAAGGCCAGCCTGAACTGCACAGCAATGATCTGCGTCAAAAAAAAAAGACAAAAACAAAACAAATCAAATAATCACTGTGGTGAACTTAATGCCAAGTCTAGAACACTGGTTCAGTGGAAACCCTGAGAGTTCTGGGAAAAATCTTGCTATGTGAAAAAGGCAAAGCCAACAGCTGAAGAGGCTGTTGCAGCAGAGAAGATTGTGCTAATGGCAATGGCTCCATCAATATGTCCGCTTTTAATTATGTACAAACATCTTCCATCAGTTCAATGTCCCTGCATCAGGACCTGCTTTTAATGGCTCCCAAATAATTTGAATCAATGATTCTTGAGACTCTGTCTCTCTCCTCTCTCTCTCTCTCATACACACACACACACACACACACACACACACACACACACACACACACAGAGTAAATCTCCCTGGAGGAAAATCCGTATCCTAATATGTATAATCTCTTAAACACAAGTTGAAAAGCTCTTTATACAAACTACAAGATTATATGTACTCATTCAACACGACTTTATCAAGACCTTTTATACAAAATGAGCAGCTCTAATCAGGAATAAGAGTATGCAAACACAGGAATATAGCTCACTGTGTAGACATTAAAAGTCATATTATACTTTATATGGTAAAAGGCTCATCATATCAAGTAGTCACAAAAATCACTTATACCAGTAACTCACGATGTTATAAAAGAATACATACCAATAAATACAAAGACTAAAAAACACTAAAATATTGAGGACTGCCTTCTTGGTGCTTGTTGTGAGTTTAAGTCTTTACAATGAATACTTATTTGATTTGTAGACACATTAAAATTCGTTTAGCAATACCACTCTACTTTCAAAGCATATTTTTATCTAGGAAGAGATACTAAACCATACTGCAAATATGCTGCACTGACAATGGGGCAAGATAAAGTATGTGACTCATAAGCCTATATGTGACACAAGAAAACCACAGCGGCTGATGAGATAACAAAGGAGGCAGAAAGAGGGGAAACAGAATGAAGAACTGGATTGGTCACCTGTCTCCAGTGGCCTTGTGAGGCCTGAGGCTGTGGGATAAAATGTTGCTGCATTCGTAAATTCATTTATCCTCTCAGTCTTTCAAAGTTAGACTCTATATTCCTCTAAAACAAACTGTCTCTGTCTTTCTGTTCTGCATGAAGTATAACCATATAAGAGAATCAAGATATTTTAATAAACGGAAGCAATAATCATTCAACACACTGGTGCTCTGATGTATCTTATGACCTATTATCTTTACCTGAATCACCAACTATTCCTATCATCCAGAACAGGAATGTCACAAAGGGAGAAAACAAGCATTTTTATAAAACAAGCTATTACTAAAATGTTTGGGAAAAGAAAGTACAATGTTAAATTGCTGCTCAGAATTTTTACTTTTTAAAAGTAAACTATGGGCCAGCGAGATAGCTCAGCAGACGAAGTTCCTGCTCAGGCAAGCATAGGGACCAGAGTACAATCCTGACACCACAGGCTGGGCTGGCCCCACCCCTGGACTCACTGAGCCAGCCAGGGAGACTGGGCGCGGTGGAACAGGCCTGTAATCCCCACACTGGGGAGGCTGAAAACTGGAGGATCACTATGAGTCCAAGCTGTGTCGTGAGACCCTGTACCAAATACATAAAAATAAATAATAAATAAATAAATAAAAGCAAACTATGAGACCTTATCTAACTCCTCTCATTTTATAAATAAAACTGAAGGCCAGACTCTTTCAATGACTTCACTGTGGCTACACAGGGGCTGAGACAGAACCAGAAGTTCCCAGAGCTCAGACTAAGACATCAGAAGGGGCCTTTAGTCACTTGTCAAAAATTTATTTGATGGCAATACAGTTCTAAGGTCATCTAAAGTAATTTTTTTTTCAGCAATTTAAACTCTTTTTTTTTTTCCTTTGGCAGAACCGGGGATTGAACTCGGGCCCTTGCACTTGCCAGGGAAGCACTTACTCCACTGAGCCATCTCCCCACCCCCAATTTAAACTCTTAAAAAATTTATTCTACAGTTATACATGTTTCAAAATATACTGGCATCCTTCATTATCAACATTTCATTTGGTACCTGTTTCGCAAATCCCTGCCCCACAACCCAAAGACTAAGATGAAGACTTTCGGAATTGCTTCAGAAAGTGGCAAGAATGATAAGTGTAGGATGAGTATTCTGAGAACTGTCTTTTATTGTAATTTTTTTTTTCTAATTTAAACATTCACTCTACCTATCTACTTACCTTTCTTTCTTTCTGTACTGGGAATCAAACTCAGGACCTTGTGCTTGCCAGACAGTCATTTGTGCCACTGAGCTGTAAGCTAAGCCTCACTATGCATTCTGATCATTCCTCATATACGAGGCCTTAAGGGCCTCTTCCCATAACTGCAGGCACTCATCCCCAGGGGCTATTTTTCTGTACTAATTCCAGTGAAAAAGTAGGCAAAGTTTTTCTGTGACATGCTATGTAGGTTTTAGCGGCTTCTAATCTGTCCCAACTACTAACTTTTTCTTTTTTTTTTTTTTAACCTTAAAAGACACCACAGGTAGCAAATACATGAATGAGCATTGTCATATTGCAATGAGATACTAAAATTCTAATGTGCATGAAATATTACTCTTTTGGCATTTTCCCCCAACCATCAAAAATCGGGAAAACTACTCTTAGCTTATATTTCATGTAATACTGGGCAACAATTTGTTAAGCACGCTCTACCATACTGTCGTGACAGCTAACTCAGCTGGGCAGAACCCTGCCATGCAGGGGGCCATCATAATGTGTGTGTAATGCACAGGTGGCCTAGCACAAGGGGAATCTGATGTCTGAGAAACCCAGGTCTTCTCAGACTAACACCAGTAACACAGAAAAGGCAGTAACTTTTATACTTAACACTGTGCCACCTTGGACAAGTTTTCACCATTTCATTCCTTGATTGCCTCAGGTACAAGATGAAGATTAGGGCTGAGGTGACTAGTAAATATGTGACGTGTGCATGGCACTTAGGAAGAGCAATATACCTATTTATCAGATTTTTAAAACAATTTTTTGAGCTTCAGTGGGTTTCCTCTGGAATGCAGATGATGGAAGGAAAAGAATAGTAAAGAATGAACAAGCTGCATTTTCTTTTTTAAAATCATAAGTGTGTAGCAGGTATGATTAAGTGGTTTTACAACAGAAAGTGTGGCTCAAAAGAGCGACTGTAACTACCTCAAGATGTCAAAGTAAATGTTAGAATTTAGGATCAATTCCTCCTGAAGACTATAGAATAAAGGATTAGATACTGAGTATAGATATTTGCTTTGCAAGTTGAATAGTATAGCATCTAACATATGAATGAGAGAATCCATAGTATATAACATATGAATGAGAGAATCTTGCATACTATGCTTTAAGTTTAATTTTAGGTTTCAGAGATTTAACAATGAGAGAAAATAGAATTTCCCATGTGGACTTGCTTAAAAAAAGGCACACACCAAAGTTTGACATTTTAAATTTTTCTTCAACCAAAATGAAAAATAATGATTTTTATGATTTCCTGTTCAACAAGCCAAGAACAACTGACATTAGACTCTCGGAAGTTTGAAGCACAGCATGAATTCTGTCGCCTATAATAGCTAATTATGATGTATTATTTCTGGGTCAAAGACTTTATAGGAAGTAACTATAAAGTCCCTGAGGGGCACAAGGACATTTTAATCATAGTATGTACCTTGTAAGAACATTTAATGTGCACTAAATGCAAAATGAGGTATTATTTTTGCAAATGTTTTTAATTTTTGACTTTATAGACAAGTTTCTTCTAGGCAGCTCTCCTCTTAGGATGTCATCCCCTACGACTTTATCAACCAACAATCCCTTTTTACTCCATGTAGTTTCTTTTGCCAGCCACTGATAAACACAAGGACCTAATTTCAAAGCTACAGATAAGATCTTTATTAGCTACATTTAAATAAGAAATACCTTAACAGCACTGAGGATTACATAAATGAATATATTCAAAGATATAAGTAATCATAGGTTAGCAAGAGACAGGTAAACCCAGAGGTAAACCCAGGAGTGTCTGCAATTCATCCCAAGGGAAAATGAAAACCCACCTGAGGATTTCAGGCAGGAGATGACAAGAGTACTAGGGAGCCAGACCGACATGCGTAAGAGGCAGCAACCACAGGACTCAGGCAAGGTCCACACATGGGGAGGAGACCGAAGGGGGTGTATCAGATGCTCTCTCCTTCACAGCACACTTACAACCTTTTGGTGTTGGCCGTGGCCATGTAACTTTTACAGACTAGTAAAAAATGAGATTAGTGTGCAGTTCTGTGTCACAGGAAGTAAGTGCAAGGCTGGCTTTGTCAGCAGGGATCTCAGCTAAAACTGACATAAAATGCAGGCCCCTTCCTACCCTTCTCCCAAACTAAGACTGACTGGGACTTGTATTAAACTGAATAAATAAACCATTGTGTTTTAGCCCATGGAGATTTAGTGGCTGTTACTACAGCATAATTGAGCTTGTCCTGACCAATGCAGTAGGAAAGCAATATTACCCTAATTAAGTGTTCGGATAGTAACAGTACCTAAAACACAGTGTTCTGAGATTTGCCAGTGGGCACCAGGACCGATAGATGCAAAAATCTTATTTAAAAAATTTAGAAACAAAAATATCCTTACCTATCTCCTTAGGGAGGGTACATTTTTATTCTTCTACATAGTTATCTTTTATAGTCTCTGCCTCTAAAACATAACTAACTCTAACCAATAATAAGATAGCTAACAATTATCAAGAACTGACTATTAGCCATTACTTTAATACTTATGCCTCCTACATTTTATATATGAGGAAGTGAAGATGGTCACACTAGACTAGGGACTAAGCAAGGATACTTCCAAAGCCTGTGCATGATATCTACCTTCCTTTATTAGGTAACCCAGATCAATTACTTTAACTCAGAAATGAATTTCAACTGTAATTTTTTTTCAAAAAAAGACAATTTCAGAGGTAGGGAGGGAGGAAGTATAAAATAAGAAAAAGGGCTGGCGAGATAACTCAGCAGACTAATCACCTGCTTTGGTAAGCGCAGGGACCAGGGTTCAATCCCCGCTCCCTCATGCTGTACTGGCCCCACCCCTGGGGCATGCTGAACTGGCGAAGGAAGGAGTCCAGGCATGGTGGCACATGCCTAATGCCAGCACTGGAGAGGCTGATAACAGATGGATCACTGCAAGTCCAAGCTGCTGTGAGACCTATACCAAATACATAAATGGGAAAAAAAAAAAAGAAAAAAAGAAAAGAATATGCCTGAAAAGTGGCCGCTGTGGGCAGCTAGAGAGTATGAGGTAGAAAGAGCAGAGATAAAATGAAGTTCTAGACGGTAGAAGGAATAGCCTAAAACTAACATCCACCTAAACTATATTTTCTTTTCTTTCACATGTCCCAGGTGAATTCAGAAGATTATTTTAGTTGGAAGAGCTACTTCCAACAGACAGTTCAGATTAACAAGATGAACAAGTCATAACAGAGCATCCAGTGGATTCACAACCAACCCTGCTGATGGCTCTAAGAATTTTACAATCAGATGAACGGTTATCAGCAGATTCTGGGCTCAATCCTCATGTCTGGCTCTTGGTAGTTGAATGATTGTAGAATTTCCTAGATAGCATCATCTCAGGAAAATGATGATGACAATACCTATGTCAATTAACTATTTTATGTTTTTCCTTTCTTTTTTTCCAGACTCCAATATGCCAAATTAAAAGTTGTCAAGGTTGGTTTCAACTCCCTGTATATGAATACCTTAAGTTATTTCCAATTAATAAATATAATATCCTATATATTAAATATGTAAGACCTTGCCAAAAAGAAGAATCTGCCATATTATCAACAAATATATAATGAGTTTTCAATATATCCATGATTCTACAGGCACTAAATACACAATGAAGAAATAACACCACAGGTTGAGACCCCTATGATCAGACCACAGTTTAAAGTTTGACTTTACCATTTATCTACTACCAAGTTGACTTTGGGTAAAACTAACAACAGTCAACAACAAAAGCCAGTATGTGACTGTCTGCTAAACTGGGTTCTGTCACATACATCCACTTTATGTAATCTTCTCAGCATCCCTATGAAGTAGGTACCATTACTTTCCCAAACAAAAATTGAAGCAGAGAGAATCAGGAACTTGAAAAAAAAAGTCACCAGTTTCTTAAACAGCAGGACTCCAGAGCACCAGTAGTAGAGAAATGTAGGTGTGCATAATCAATGACGTTGGTGTAAGGGCTAGAAATAATACATGGAAAAAGGGTAGCATAGTAGCTAGCACACAGTAGGTGAATAAGAAAAAGCACAAGGATATGAAGATACTGGAAGACAAATCAATCAGAAGGAATCTACACAGGTTCCTTAGTCTCAATCTTCTTTCCAAGTCCTAGGGCAACTGGTCTATTATTATGCAAGGTTAAATTATATATCATACGTATATTTCATACTATACCGGGCTATGAAAAGATAAAACCTTTAGGCTGAGACTGTTCCAAACTACTGTGATATCTTGTTAGTTCAACGTTTTTTAAGTACAAGGGCTGTGTTCCCAGGGACTCTCCATAGGAAATATGCAGTTCAGAATCACTGAAATTGAGGAATGCAGCCATCTAGCTTAACCCCTTTCTGCTAGAGAAAAGAGAAAAGATAATTTGGTTCCAAAGTCACAAAGTTTGAGCAAAGATTACATTTTCTTCCAACTGAATTATATGCTCACCAGCAGTATTTCTTGCATAGTGATATACACTAGCAAGAGAAACTTAGGTAGAATAAGCAAAACTAGCATATAAAAGTGCAGAAAAGAGTATAGCAGATGGGCATAAAGAAGCAAACTCCAGGGCCTGTGGGGATAGCTCAGGGATCTAAAGCACCAGCTTAGCTTAGGCAGGTTTAGCTCAGGGACAAGGGTTCTAACCCAGCCCCACAGGACACTCCAGCCCCGCCCCCTGGGTGGGCTGGGCTGGCCACCAAGAAAAAAAAAAGAAGCAAAATCCATGCTCAGGGATCAAAAGGTTGTCTGTCCTGTTTTGTTTTATTTACCACCCCGGTTTGAAGACAAAGTCCTTCCAAAGAAAACAGAAGGATTTTCTTCTTTACATTCTACTACAGCAAACTATGTGAAGAAAAAAAAGGCCTGTTACAAATTTAGTCAACTCCAAAAGATTCTACTACAGCAAACTATGTGAAAGAAAAAAAGGCCTGTTACAAATTTAGTCAACTCAAAAGAAGGACGACAGCTATCCTTTCCATTATTCAGGCATCCTTCAGCCCCAACTCGCTAAAACTTGAGTCAAAACCTTGGATTCCATAATGCAGACAAGAGAAAAAGCTAGGGATATGAAGTCATACTTCCCCAACTGCTGCCAAAACTGCTACAGAAATACAAAGGCAAATGTTAAAAATGGACATTTTCATTCATGCTTCCCCCAAGTTAAAAGGATGCCTCCTTTGTAATCACATCTTGTTCCAAAACGAAATAGTTCTTTTTCCTCTACCAGATCTCCTGTTCTCAACCCGCAGTAGAGATCTTACTACAAAATGAGTATCTTGAGGTACTAAGTAGCTAAAATTCCTATTCTCAATGTCACTCTTCTGAGAGTACTTCTCTGCTGTAGCGCCCTCCCTGGGTGATTGGTTGGAAGACCACTCAAAAGAGGACTTGGAGAAGGGTTAGGCCGGTGGCAAGGGTGAGGGTTAGGGAAGGGGGTGAGGAGAGTGTGTGTGTGCGTGCGTGCATGTGTGTGTGTGTGTGCGTGCATGCGTGTGTGAGTGTGTGCGTGTCTCACTTACCGAAAACACTGCATTCTGAAGCCCGAAAGGTATGGGGGTCAGTCTGGCTAGCGCCACCACCTTCAGGCCGCTTCCTCCTTCCACGACGCGAATGACGGCGCTCAGTTTGTCGTTGCTCTGGATCCTGGCGGCCACCCAGGCGGTGAGCAGCCGCTTGCAGACTACATGGGCGATGAAGGTGCCGATGAGGACGCCCACCACCATCAGACCCATGCCCAGCACGAAGCCGTACAGGTAGCCGGCGGCCACGTTAAGCACGATGTAGCCCCAGCCGCAGGGGAACGAGACCACGATGAAGCCCACGACGAAGAGCAAGACGCCGAACAGCGAGTCGAGGCTCTCCACCCAGAGCAGGAGATGCTGCAGGTAGCGGCGGACCAGGGCCAGGGAAGCGAAGCACAGGGCGGCCAGCGCGCACACCAGCACGAGGCTCCGGCACCAACAGGTGCTGCCGAGGCAGCAGCACCGCCAGCTTCTCACCTCCGCCACCCCGACCACCACGCCGCCGCCGCCCCCCGGGCCGCCTGCCAAGGCCCCGCCCGGCGCCGGCGACTCAGAGGCCGCGGGCGGACCGTGGCGCTCCAGATAAGCTCTGAGCAGGGCGCCCGAGGCCGCCGCCGCGGCGGCGGCGCTCGCCCCGCCCCCAAGGCCGCCCCCGGCCCCGCCCCCGGCCCCGCCCCCCGCTCGCGGCTGGGCCCAGTGGGCCGGCGGTTCGGCGCGGCCCGGGTGCGCGGCGTGCTGCAGGAGCCGGGGCAGCGCCTGCAGCAGGCTGCCGCCGGGGATCCACATGCCTCCGTGTGGCGCGGGCGCTCAGCCGGCTGCACCCTCTGCCGGGCGGCGGCCCTCCATGACGCCCGACCTCCACTGCCCGCGGCCGCTCCGGAGGCGCACGGCAGCCAGCGCGGAGGAACGCTAGAAGCCCGCCGCGGAGACCGAGGAAACTCCGGACCCCGCGCCGGCCGAGTCCGCCCCTCTGGCCACCGGGGGCGGGCCGCGGCGTGCGAGGGCGGGGCGAATGGCGTCGGGCCCCGCCCCCGTGACGCACGGCCCCGCGGGGACGGGAGGAGGCGGCGCCGCCCCGACGGGCTCGCGCGTGCTTGCGTGTCGGGGCGCGCGCTCCTCCCCCGGCTCCCGCCACCCGGGTGGGCGGGCTGCGGCTGGGAACCTCCCGGGCTCCTCCGGCGACTTCTGCGGTAGCCTCCGCGTGGGGTCAGCGGCACACTTCCGTAAACGGCGGGGCGACGGCAGAGGACGAAAACTTCTTGGTCTGTCCCAAGGAGGACTGGCGGATTGTCGCCCGCCCCAGCTTTCCGCCTGGGGTTTGCCTCTCCCTGTGGATTTCAGCCAGTTCGTTGAGGGACCCGGCGCAATTGGGTACCCAGTGCCGCCTTTGATAGGATGTCCCTTCGCCATGGGTCCTTTATTAACGCCAGGCGCGGAACTGGGGGCGTTGGAAAGGGTTCTCCGAAGGATACTTCCTTCAGAATCCCGTGCCCTCTTCCACACTCTTGCCTTTCCTCTTCTCACCCCGTTAGTATTACTTTTCCTGGGGCCCTCGCAGCAGCCGGTGCATACACGCACGTGGAATGTCAGGAACATCATGGCACCAATTTAGGCTTTGGTGGAAAAGAGGTTCAGTAACTGTAGCAGATGAAGTCATTAATCCCTTGAATTCAAGTGTTTCCAAACTGCATTGAAGAGTACAACATTGTCTCATAGAATCGTTGAGCATTAAATAAAATAATACACCAAGGCATTGAGTTGCTGCCTGAAATGGTTGTTAATGTTAACTGTGTGATGGCGTCCGTATCCAGAAATACCAACTCCCATGGACTCACACTTCCTTCGGGGTTTCCTATCCGTGTAGGAAAGCCGGGGCCCAGTTGCCTGCCAAATAATCCACAGGACATTTTGGGGTTCTTGCTGGTCAGGTCCCTGCTGGATCTTCTAAGTGGTTCCCAGCATCCCCCTGCCCCCTACCCCAGGTGTGGTAGGTCAGCACAAGTTCCTCTCTCATCACTTAGCTGGTTTCATTTCCTCGAAGCAGCGCAACTCCCACGCTATCTTCTCATCACTGCCATACGCAATTGGGTATTTCCTCTCTCAGGCTCTGTGTAGCTATTTCCACATCTGTCTTATAGCTCTTTAGACCTGAATTTCTCAAACTGGGACCATTGGTTATTTAAGAAACAATGTTTGCTTGACCTAGGGATTTTTGCAGTCTGTACGTAAAGAAATGAAGGTAGGAAAAAACTGATGGAATTGTATGGGCTCGATTCATGAAGAGCTGAAAATAGAAGTTCCGGATTTAGGAACATGCAGAAATATCAATGAATTTGATGACTGTTTAGTTCTTAGAAGAGAAAGCTAAGAAGTGAAGGATAGGAGTCAAAACCATGGTTAGGGATGAGTGAACAGTAGTAGGTGTGCAATTACCTGCTTTTTTTCCTGTACAGGGTACAGTTGGATACCCTGGTCTCCTTATGTTTGGATTGAGATACATCGGTTCAAGCAATGAATTGTGAGCGTGGTGTTTGGTTGCTGATGAAACACCCTCCAGAATACTTTGTATCTTTTCTGTGGTGATCAACAAGTGCTCCACAGACTGTATGCATTATCTGTCTTGCTCCTGGAGGAGAAAGAATGCAGAATAGAGACCTGAACACTTCATCATGGGTATGTGAAGTGAGAAGAAAACTTCAGTAGTTTCTACTCACTGCAATTTGGACATTTTACTACCATAGCAGATCTTTGTCATCTTGACTGAAGTGAATGAGGAGAGATCATGTGTTTGCCAGGCTCTTGTGCTTGTGAGGAGAGACTGGAAAGCTGCCTTGAGAAAAATGAGGGGTAAGAATTTTCATTTGGATCTGAGTAGCCATTAGAACCCAGCCACCAGGAGGAAGTTGCTCTTCTTTTTCACCGTGCCTCAGTTCTCTGTCTCTAAACTACTCTCATCCCCCCAATTGGCTAATCCTCTCATTACTTTCTAGTCCACATTTGCGAGGAGTAACAACTGGACCTGCTGTCCTTAGGTCTAAGCCACCTTGTGGGCTACCAGCCAATTTATAGGTCAGTCACTCTTTGTGAGTCAGGCACTCATTCTGATCTAAAACAGTGCCACCTGTTCCCAAAATACTATCTGACTTTTTCTGTGGCAGCTGGGGCCAGGGAAATGCAAACTACAGTGAGATACTTCCCTTCTTGCGTCACTACAATTTTTTTTCAAGATACTGTGGAAATTATATTTGAAAATTTGAAACCAGAGATGTCTTTGTCTACATGTAGCAGCCTACTACCATCAACCCAGAGCCATTTTACTGTGTAAGGGTAAAACCCAACTCCTTGTTTGGCCTACAAAGCCCTTTATGATCTCACCCCTTCCTGTCCTTGATGCCTCATCTCCCCCAGCCCTGGCCACCACAGTCCAGCTCTTGGCCTCTCCTCTCCTCTCCTCTCCTCTCCTCTCCTCTCC
>PVKA01041169.1:0-18270 GCA_004027165.1 Ctenomys sociabilis | reverse complement strand
CTGACAATGCCAATCAAATACACAGTGGAGGGCATGCCAGATAGCCCAGCAGACTAGAGAGCCTACTTTTGCAGACCTCAGTGGCTGAGATTCGATCCCTGGCATGCGGTGCCAACCGGCCCTTGGGGCGCGCTGAGATGGTGACTGAAACTGGGTGGAGTGGTGCGTGCTTGTGGTGCCAGCGCTTGGGACTCTGAAAACAGGAGATTCACTATGAGTCTATCTATGTAGTGAGATCCTGTACACCCTATAGACCCTGTCCTAAATTCATAAAAAAAAGTAATAATAAATTTTTAAAAATGTACAGTGGTCTGTCTGGAGTTGTAGAGTGGGGAACTTAACAAATCAAGGCAGCAAAGGATAAACAGGAGAAAGACAAAACTTAGTCAGGAATAGAATAGGGAGCATTATTACTGACACTACAGAAAGAAACAAACAAAAAAGAATTATGAGGAAGAATTACAAAACTGTATTAATAGAAAACTTTGAAGAAAGGAGCAAATTCTTATAAATATACAATTATTAAAATCAACTCAAGAAAAAAAATAAAATATTAATAGATCTCACAACAAAGCATGTTGGACAAGTGATTAAGAATCTTTCCATCAAGAAAACCTTGCAGAAAAAAAATAAGTTATTTATAGAAGAAATATTAAACCTTTGCAAAGTCTCTCATGAAATAGTAGAAGGAAAATGAATATTTGTTTGGTAAGGACAGTCGCTAACAATGACTTATGAAACGCTAGGGAATCTGGGAAAATATTTATTTAAATTATTTCATTTGAACGTGAACTCAAGACGTCCCTGTGACGACAGGGCCAGGAGTGCTAGGCACCCAATGTTTGAGAGACTGTTTTCCTCAAAACCCTACTTCACCTTTGACAACCCACAAAACCCAGCAAGATCTCTGTCTCCATTGTGTTTGTCTTCCAACCCATAGGCCTCTATGGCCACACCCATCAGACTGTTCACCTTCTCTAGACCTACCAAGTTTCTCTGCTATCTCTTTCCCTCTAAATTTTTTTTAACCTTATTTCATTATTTTTTGTGGTGAATTACTTTACAAAAGCTTTCTGCAGCAGAGGCATGAGATCTTTATACCCAACCTTCTTTCTAGGTGTTGACTGACATTTCTACTTTTGTCAACATACTGTTGTTCCCTCAGTCATTCCTCCTTGACCACACTTACCTGAGGCGCCAATTTTCCTGTTATCTTAGTTTCCGTTCCAGGACTAGGGGGAGGAGTCAGTACACTGCATGACCCCAGGTCATCTGCAGCACTTCCAGTTACTCTAGAGGGCAGCAAGGCTTACTCCTGGGTGCGTGCACATAAATGCCCTTGCTAAGGGTAATAACTTAATATCATATCTGCAATGTGTGCTTGGCAAAATGTCTATAGAAAGATAAGTTCCTTTAAACTTTATAAGGGTAAATAGAAGTCTGTAGTTAAAATTCTTTCCCTTGACCAATTTGGTTACATCTACGTGTGATCCTTCCAGAGTCCATCTTTCCTCCAGTGACGCCCACAGACTTCATTTGAGCTAATACATAATCAGTTTTCATATTTCCAGCTCCTCTGCTGTCTGGTTAACACAGATACATCTTTTACATTTCATAATTCTGTGGCTCTGAGGGAACTTTTTAATCTCTTCCTTGACCACCTCTCCTTCACACCCAACTAAATAAATTTGAATGAAAAACAAAAAGACTACAAAGAAAAAAGAAATGTTTCCAGGTTAGCACAGTCTTAAATAGCGATCTTCAGTTTTTCAGAAAAAGAATTGGAAATTTCTGAGCTGAGTGCCTGAGATCAGGGTGAAAATTGGATCTTTGGTGTTTTCTGCCACCAAAGCAACAGATCAGCTCCTTAGCTGAGTAAGTCTTTTATACAAGCCTCTGGATTTAAGTATGGAAAATATTTCCATGATTGTGTGGTCATCTCTGATGGGAGAAACTCTTGAGTGGAAATCAAATCAGTTTTAGTTCTTGTTAATATTTATTTCCAAATGTTACATCTTTTATAGCCTTTTTCTCTAGAGTGAAATCTTACTTTTAACTGTTGAATCTACCACAGTGGATCACAGCGCTTTTTGTACAGAGCGGTTTCTTTAGTAAATATTTGTTTGTTTTAGCTGACTTCAAACTTTGATTTCTTAATAAATGTAGTTATTGCACAAAGCCTGGATTTATTTCAAGAAAATGAAGCAATTTTTTGGATCATTAGCTGAGTGAAGCAAGCACAAGTTCTCAATAACAGAAGTCTGGAAAGTCTAAATATCTGAATAAAATTCACTAGGTAATTGTTCAAGCTGCAAACTTGCCTTAAAAATGATTGAGAAATATTATCAGCTTGCATGCAATTAAAATGGGTGCATATGAAGAAATATTTCCCTCTTCTGGCAGGAACATCTGTCCAAAATAACTAAAATATGTGGAAAAACTATCAAAAAAGAGGCCAACTTTTTATGTCACTTACCAAAGTTACCAAAAGACACCTTCCATGGAAGAAATAAAGCCTTCTCAGAATTTTCTTCATAAATGTTCAGAATTGCGGTGTTTTTGAAGATTTAAATGTTACTAATTTAATATAATAAAATCATCATTACTTTTATTTCCTGCTTAATACACATTTTCAGACAGCTTTTATTTTTATTAAAATGAACTAGAGGTGCCAAATATTAAAATTCTGTATATAAAGAATAGAAAATGCCACATTTTGTTACCAGAGAACATATCTTCTCAACACAATTGGAGCAGTGACCTAGAATTTGTATATTAATTCATATATTCATCGCTTTACTGACTATTAGTTAAGTCTTGTGTGAAACCCTGTTTCAAGTTTTGTGCATTTTTCTCAGTGTTCCAATAGCTGATGAATAGGTTACAGCTTTAATGACTGGATAGATACTGAACAAAACAACATGTATAATTTTAAAACAAGGTGACTCCGTTCCATTTTCCTTTTACCTGTCAGAGGCATTGAAAAGCTTCAGATTAGATAAATTGTGTCCATCTTAGGACATTTTGGAAACATTAAAAATAAGTTGCACTAGAATGGAAAAGAAGAAAGATTTCTTTAGGTAGCATTGTAAGAAGTATATTTTGATTGAGGAGAAACAAAAGAACTAAAATGGAAATGACAGATAATATTTATTTATGGTGTCTCTGATCATTTATGCTTATGTGATTTTTCATAGTGATCTTTTTTTTTTTCACAGTGATCTTAAAGCCCTGTTTTGTCAATGGGAAACTTCAAGTTCAGAGTGATTTCCTGAAGTCAGAGAGCTCCTAGGTTGCAGAGCTGAATTCATTTCTTACATAGAGCTCTGGTTACTGGATCAGAGTTCATACTCGAGATAGCTAACATTTAAAACTAGAAAACAACCCTGGGGAAGCCTGGAGGTGAATAACTACATCTGTCAGCAGCTATACAATGTCTTGTTTCAGTGACAGACATGATATTTACAGTGAAACTGACCTTCTTTTATATGTAAGAGATTCAATACAGAATTCCACTTACTATGGAAGGATATGAAATTGACTCATGAGATTTGACCTTTCTAGTACTTTCAAGGTAAAACTAAAAGCTGGAGAGAAGAAAAAAACCCTAAAACTGGCAAGGAGCATATTACAACTAGTGACTAATTAGGAACACTGGACAAAGCATAATTGGAACACATAACTATAATTCTTTTTATTAATTGCTTTATACTCTGCCTTATTTCAGGTTCTAAAACCATGTTTCATTGGGGGAAACAAGTTTATTTTACTTGAATGCAGAGTAATTTGATGAAAATTACACACAGGTTCTCCCTGTGACATCAGATTTTGCCTCTCCAATGCAGAGCACCAGAGCTCTATTGGATGCAGGAATATTTCCTTACCTAAAGTACAAAGTTATACTCTAATTGTAATGAAAATAAAAACTTGTTATTTGGATCATTTTTAATTAATTTAGAAAAATAACATAGATGGTATTCTTGTTGATTTCTGGATTTAAACACTGTAGCAATTATGGTGGTCTCAAAATATGAAGACCCTTACCTCCAGAAAAAATAGAGTTGTTGTTAAGGATAAAGCAGCAAAAAAAAATTCATTATTTCACTCATTCACACACTTTCAGCTGAAGCTTCCACTCCTCTTACACACACACACACACACACAGCTGAGTGATCTTCATGTCCTACTAGGTAGCCGCACGCTGTAACTAATTACTTCTGTCAGCCAAATATAGTATCAATGAACATTCAGGAATGCTACCCTCTTGTCACATTGAAAAAAACCTATAATTTGCACTGTGGTCTATTTGTCTCCTCATTTTTAAGTACTGTGCTGAAATTTCACATGTAGTAATGAAATTCACTGCAAAATTAGAAAGTAATATTTGCTCTTTTGGAAATAAATGGTAAGCTGACATTTTTGGATCTCACCAGATTTACACAATCCAGCTAACAGGAAAATTAGTAAAAAATGAAAGACGGAATGTACAAAGTTCACTAAAGCTATCTTTGAGTTTACAGTTTGCTGAGAAAATTAATTTCGTTCTTTTATTTTAACTAGAAACATTTCAATAAAATTCACTTTTAATAAAATGGTTACATAATAAAAAGCTAACATGCACTATCTAATGGATAATTTTAAGCTAATTTCATTAATCTTGTCTTGAATTGAAAATGATGTCATTAAATATAATTTAGCAATCTCTTTATAATAAAAATTAAACTGAAATTGTGCAACTGCAGGCATAATGGCTTAAGATGAAGATATTTTTTCTTAGATATGCATATATTTTAGTCAGAACAAATCAGAAATTATGCCTGTACCAGGGGTCCCATCATTGTAATGTAGGCACACCATTTAAATAATAGTTCACTTCTATAATTCTGTTAATGGACATTCAAACAGCACAGACTTCCTAGAATCACCAAAGGTGCCCTGGGGTGATCTAAGGAAAGAAAAGAGATGGTTTGTGCTTACCGGGAATATGTACAGTCACACCCCAATTCTCTGTGGTTCCTGCCCTGCATAGTTGCAGTTACCCACGGCCAACTACAGGCCTCAGGACCTTGTCAGAAACAAAGTGGGATCTTTTCATTATGTCTTTAGAAAATAAATAAATTGGGCTGGGAAATTTATGAAGGAAAGTAATCTCATATGTGTGTGCCTGGCAGCAAGAAACCTTCACAAAAGCCTATGCTAGATGCACAGGCTTGCACAAGAGAACCCCGAAACCTTCTCAGATATTACAAAGAACCTGACAAACAACTGCCTGCTTATTCTTGGACTTGCATCACCTTTGCAGTCAGCCCCTGTGGACAAGAATTACTGTTTCAAAACATATTACATATCCCTTCTTGGTGTAGTTTTGAAGAGGTCTCCTCAACCCTCTTTGAAAGCACTTATAGTTGACTACGGCACACATGCCATTGGCTTGATGTTCTTTTCTGTATTTCAGAGAAGGGTCTAGAGGGGGTTCAGGGTCTCACTATAGACTGGACTTGTAGTGATGCGCCTGTTTACAGCTTCCCACAAGCTGGGATTACAGGCACACGCCCCCATGTCCAGTCTCAGCATGCCTCTTTGACAGGGACAGCACCACGGGCCCCGGGGTTGATCCACCCACCCCACCCCTGGGTCTTCTTGTAGGTGCTTTAATCCACTGAGCTATTTGGCCGGCCCTCCAATGTTCTGCAATTCCAAAATAATTCTATTATTTTTGGAGAGTTACTTTTCTATATGCCATTTAAGTTCCAAGAGGCTCCAGAAATAAATAACTCATTGATTATGTGTATGTTACACACACATTCATTAGGATAAGAATCCTTTTTTGGCCCAGGACATCCAGGATGCAGGAGCTTTGCTGCTCCTTAGTTATTTAGTAGTCATATTGGCTATCAGATCAACTGTCACAAGATGCCAGTCTTTATGGTCACGGAAGTCACAGCACTTATGCACTTCACCTCACTTTAGCTTATCCTGTGAGCACTGTACCATTTTACACCTTCACAAGAAGTATACATGTAGTATGGTAGGATATTTTGCAAAGGAGGGACCACACTCATATGTAATATGCAATTCTGGTTTATTGTGGCTTATTTTTGTTGTGTATAATATTTAAATTAAACTTTGTCATATACATATGTGGAATACTATAATGTATATAGGGTTTGGTATGACCTTTTGATTTCAGGACTCAATCAGGAGTCTTGAAAAATATCCTTCCTGGTTAAGAGAGAGACAACTATAATCCCTTTTGTTTACCATCAAATTCTGTGTTTTCATATTTTGTTGAGTATCTCATACCGGTCCAGGATTTGAATTTGCTTTTGTTGGAAGCTTAGAGGTTAGTGTGTTATGATCTTAGGAGTGCTAACAGAGGACATGAAACGTGAAGGTCAGAGGCAAGGGACATTGATAGTCACCATACACCCCGAAGCGTGTGTGTATCAGTAGACATCTCACGTCTCCTTGTCCTCATGCTCTCCAGGGCTGATGCAGAGAGCTGTTTAGGATGCCTGGACGTACGTCCGTGTTGCTGTATTCCAAGTGGCTGAAATAGAGCTACTGTCTGAACCTGCCAGCTTCCTTTTAGGTCAGGCTAAACTTGTGCCAATGTGGCCTACTCCAGTTACCAGCAGAAAAAGAAATGCATCATGCTCCGGAACGTTTAGAGTACAATCCTGCATTTTCAGAATAATTTTACACTTCTTCTTCCCTTGTATTTGATTATTACCTCAGAGGCAGCTATAGCAGGTAACTTCATTCTAACCATGTGCAGTAACTGAAGTTTCATAATAAAGTGGGTTTCGGGAAAAAATGTGATTAAAAGAAAAGACAATGAGAAATGAGTTACAGACCCTCACCCCCACCAGCGGACTGGTGCCATGGGCTGCTGCTGAGCTCTACAGCTCTGTGTCTGGGATGTTGACACCCACCAACTCCCAGCTATCTCTATGTTTTGCTTCCCCCATGTGGAGCAGGAGGGGTACCAACTAACCCCTTGCTTGATTGTGGATAAGGCCAATATCCTGGAATAGAAGAGAAATACATCAAGCCACTGCCAAGCAACAATCATCCGCCAAGTCAAATAGTTCAGCGGGTTAAAGCGGCTGCAAGCAAGTGCAGGGGCAGGGTTCGATCACCAGGGCTGCTGTGTCTGCCTGCCTGTGAGACAGTAATTGAGACTGGGCATGATGGCATGCGCAGTGAGACCCTGAACACTCTGTAGACACTTCCCTAAAATACAACAACAACAACAAAAAAATACAATCCGCCAACTCCAAGCCAGCTCTACATCTTGCCTCTCCTCAGCCTGAGGCAGCAGGGGCTCGGACTAACAGACGCGCCCCTGGTGGAGAGAGGGTAGTGCAAAAACCTAAGGCTGTAAACCCAAGTAGGGAATAAAATGACTTGCTGCATTGCGAGACTTGCAGATCCTTGAAAGATACAATTCATCCAAAAACATACTTATTTTTTATTCAACTATTTAATTTTTTTATTATTTCTTTTTCCATCATCTTGGGGGATTCCTCTCCCCTTTTTGCTTTTTCAGCTTCTCTTTAATTTTTTTCTTTCTTCCTTCTTGTCTTTAATTTCCTATCTATTGCTCTCTGGTTTTCTTTTTCTTGCTTGTTCTTTTCTTTGACTGTTTTCTAATACTATCAATATTCTTTTACTCCTTAATAGGATCCACATCTCACTTTTCTCTCTTCTCAATTTTAATTGGTTTTTTAAATTTTATTTTTTTATCCTCCATTCTCCTAGATCCTCTCCATTTTCTTATAAAACTATTAAACTTTATAAATGTTGAAGTATCCAATAATCTTTTAACAATGTTCTATTGTGAGTGGAGGAAAAGTTGTTCCAATTAGAAAGTCTTTACTGGAGGTCATATTTGGTTAGCCTTAGTGTTTAATTAGATAGTTATAATTAATATAACAATATTATTTATATTATAATAGTTATAAATAATAGAATAATATTATATATTATAATGCTTATAATTAATATAATAATATAATTATAATAATATAATTATATCAGTGATATGATTATAGATCTGTTTTCAAAGGTTAGAGAAGGTACATTATTGGTCCTTAGCATATATCAATACTTGGTTTGTAGGTAACTTAATAACTGATGCTAATTTTACTATTATGCCCAAGGTGATATAACTCCTGCAATTTTTTTTCTGGGTGGCAATATCTGACTTGCTTCTGAACCATTAGTACTATAGCCCATTAATAGAGAATGAGTTCTAGGCCAAATACTAGCTTCTCCTCCCAAATAAACAGAGGTGACTAGATCCTGGGACAAAGGCAAAGGTTAATAATTATCCTTGCCCAGAATTCATCACAGAAAAGGAGATATTTACTAATATCTCATTATTAGCAACAAAATTTTCACTGTGATCATCCCCCAAACCTCAAGAATATGTATATAAAAAGCAAAACAATCAGTGAGTCTCCAGAAGGCACTACTAAAAACCTACCCGAGCTGGACAAAATAATGCAAAACAGCAGTGGTTTATTACCATCTCTGTCAGGCTAATCACTGCCCGTGATGCTTGGGTGAGCCCTCAGTCCTGCATGTGGTATGCCCCAATCGTCCACTACTGCTTAAATGCATCCATGGTTTCTTTGTTTCATGACCTCTGCACTAACCCCTCTAACAAGATGAGATTTTTGTTGTTGTTCTTGTTAAGCCAAGAGGAAGTAAGCACCAAGCACACTATGCCTAATTATCTCATTTGACTTTCACCACAATCTAGCAAGTTAGATTTTATTATGTTCAGTTTACACAGGGGAAAAACTATATCCAAAGAGATTAAATGAACTGCTCAATGCCCAAGAGTCAACAGGGAGCACACTTGGAATCTGAAATCTAATCTGAAAAATTCCGAAATCCATAGTCTCTGCATTACGCTATCATTCATATTAGACTTAGGTGTTAGCTTTAAAAAAATAAACTAACTACTAACTGATATCAAGTGTACTGAGGGAATGCTAGTGGCAAGCCTATGGACTCGGAAGGCAGACCTGCAGGTCACTCCCAGACACCAGACAGCCGTGTAACATTAAATGTAGGGGTCTTTTTCCATCTGTACAATAGAGGAAAATAACATATGATTTATTCTTAATACATTAACTAAACATTAAATTACATAATTAATTCAATATGTTTCTATTTTCTGCGATATACAAAAGTAGTTTCAGAAGAGTAATTAATAATTACACGGTTATGTGGATCATTCTAGTACTTAAATGCACATATGGTTTCTTTGCTTCATGATCTTGGAACTTCCAAAAAAACCTGGCAAAAGTCTGCATGCAGTTTGTCCCTTACACTTTGCAGTGTCTGGTCTACTGTCGCCATCTCAGAGCAGCTGCTTCGGCAAGAGAATTATTGATATTCTTGCCTTGTTTCGCTTTAACACTATTTGACGTTATATAATTATCTGCTAATTTACAACCATCAATACTACTCACTATAAATTAACTTCTGTGAAGTCAGGACATTATTTGGCTCAGCATTCTATAGCCTGTGCCTAATACAGTGCCTTGCGAGAGTGGATGCTCAAGAAATATTTGTAAAATGAATTTAAAGCCAACGAATCCTTATTTCCTCCATGTCTTGCAAGTTTTCCTTTTTATTCTCGCGTCCTCCATTCTCTTTGCTATATTTTCTATTGTGTTATTCCAGCTACCTGTAGCATTATCATTCTTTTCTGCTGCTTTCACTGCATGTTTAAATTATTCAAACATATTTTTGCACATCATTTTTTCCTGGTGTCCCAGTTTTGCTTCTCACCTCTGTCTTTTTTAACTTTAACATCAATGTACTCTTATGTGTTATGGAACATAAGTTTTTCTAGACCTCTATTTTTCATCTTATATCATTTCAAAAGAGAATAGTTTCTCACTGTGTAGATTTTTTTTCACTTGTTCTGAATTATTGAAGCCTTTCTCTTCTTGGTGACTTCCTTCTATCCATACTTCACAGTGGCAGTTCCAGTACTTGGGAATTATGATGAGTTCTTCAAAGAGACTCTGTGTTTGTTTTGTAGGTTCTGCCAAGAACAGGCAGAAGGAGGAGGACATTGTATTTACTGTAGAGGATACTGTATTTACTGGGATTTTATCTTGCCAGCTTGAACACTGAAGTTCCATATGTGATAAACTGTGGAAGAAGGCAGTATTCCTGCTAGAGGCATTATTGGGGGTTGTGGAAAGGATGGACAATTTTCGTAGGTCTAACCTTTTGTCTATAGCTTTCTCAAGGACTTGGACAAAATTGTAATTGTTTCCCAAATATGCATTAAACTTAAGTCTGGGTCATTTCTTCCATCTGTCCCTACATTTTCATATACTCCTCCACATCACGTGTTACCAAAGTTCCTCAGGTGTATTTGAAGTTCCCTGGCTTACAGGTCATAGCACAATTCTTTGTTTCTGCTGCCTTTACTCTTTCTGTTTTTTGATAGTGAATAGGGATTGAACCCAGGGCCTTGCACGTGCTAGTCACGTGCTCTATACTTAGTAACATCCCCAGCCTAAATTCTCAGTGTTTTACATGCATTTTCACAGTCAACTGAGAATCTAAAAGAATGGTGTTAATTCACAATTATATTTAAATCTGTATTGTCACTAAACTGTAATCACATACTCTTTAAATTATATATATATATATATATATATATATATATATATATATGTAAAAGAGATCATCTCCAACTTTGATTATGCAGCAAATACAATTTATAAGTTATTGTGTTGACCCAAAATAATTTTTAGGAGAGGAGGACATGGTAGATTCATTTTCCATATGTTATAATAAAAATGGTGTTACCTTGAATCTCGGGTCATTTTTGCTATCTATCCTTACCGTAGCAGAGCCAAGATTTGCCTTTATCAAATCAACAGTTTTAGAAAAAAGGGGAGTAATCACCAAAGGAAGCAGGGTATAAGAGATAAATAGTAAGTTTTAAAGTGTTACAGAAAAATAACAGGATTAGTACAGTTGATATGCATATTTCTTTCCCTGTATCCTCCTCATGCCCTAAAATGCTGAATTGAAGAAAAATTCTCAAGGACACATTTTCCATGACCCTCACTTTACTACTTTAAGACAGCCTGTCCCTCGCATGTTACAAGGACTGGTAGTGTTCTCACAATAGCTAAGAACTGCAGATCCTTTCTTGGCTGTTCCTCTGGTCCCCCTTACTTTACTATTTTATGTTCAAGTCCTTCCGGATTCCTGACCTTCTCTTCTTTTAGGTTTTCCTTTCATTCCTTGGATCTCCCAGCACAATTGGTATTCCAAGTCTTGATCTTCTGCCTGTCTCAGCATCCAGATCCTTTTTATCCTTTAGCTCTTGACACCAGATTTTTGAGCTGGTCCAGTTAAATGTATTACTCTCATTCTGAACACAGAATATGATGGTAAAGGTGTAAGATGCAAAGACCGAATGTCTAGATTTTAAATGTGGTTTCCCAGGTAGTCAGTTTAAGATCCTGAGCAGTAATTAGCTGCCTGGTTTTCTCATCTGTAAAATGAGGCTTATAATAATGTGAATCTTGTAGGATTGTTTCATAGGGAAAATAGCCTTAAAATTACAGTATGGTCACAACAGAGGCAGATAGATGACAGTTGCCATAAATATCATGTATGTACATTTAAAAATAGTCCATAACCTAGCTTGTCACAGGTTGAGAAATAAACTAGATATTACTTTGCTTCTGTTTTCCAACAGAAATTTAGCTTTTAAATGATGAATTGTTTTCTGTCTTGGATTTACAAATTCCAAACCAAATTCTTGATCAACTGGTCTCTCTCTAGTTCTTTATGTTGTACTTCCAGGGTGTCCCAAAATTGGCACCAAAGAGTAATAAAATGAACATTGCAGAGATTAGGCTCTAATTAACCTAAAACTACTTTAAAAACTGTGAGGACATTGGATTTTAGATAATATAAAATGAACAGACACATCAAAGGCGGATATTTCCTAAAGCAAGTTTTCCTCTGGTGTACCTGAGCCACGGCAACAAGACTAGAAAGCTACACTAAAATGAATAAGATATATAATTCCAAGATGTTTTTAGTATATCTATTGCATTGAAGGAGGTTATTCTAAATGCACTTTTAAATCATATGTCTCTGATGCTATTATTAAGTGGGAACATCAAAAACACTGTTTGATTTCTCACCATATTTTAATTTCTCAGACTAATTCCTGAGATAACTCCAGTTTAAACTGGAATATCTGATTATTTCTAGACGCCGGAATTCTCCTCAGCCACCTGATGTCTATGTTGCCAAACTTCTGTTAAGGTCAAATTGACTTTTTTTCAAGGTCAGATAACAATATAGAGATTGAAACAGCTCCTTATATTTTACAATAGTTTGATTCACATTTGTTTACAGCTAATTTTCATTAATTCCCTTTAAAAATTCTATCAAATATTTAAATTCTGGAAATGGTCATTCTCAGTGTTCTTTTCTGAGCTTTTATTTCCTGTTGAAAGAATTTTGCATTTTTTGAGGCTATTTCTCTGTATATATTGAGGAAAGAACATCTGTATTTTATAATTAGTTTGTAAGAAGCTGTTTCAATACTAGTTCTGTTTTCATGAAAGGAAAGAAAAAAATATGTGAATCAAAAGATTCAGCCTGAGTTCTGTATAATGTGACCATAGTTAGACGCGATCACAAAACTTGTTCATAGCTACAGAAAAGAAAGGGCAACATGGAGATTCAAATATAACCTTTTGGAAAGACCTTGTATGAGGATCAACTCCAAAGTATAGAGAAATGCCAACATAAAAAGGTCAGAACAAATTCTTCCAAAATATACCAAAAAGAGGCGTTTGGCTCAGTGGTGCAATAAACATTGGAATTCGTCACTAAACATCCAAAATAACCATCAAAATTCTGTTCAGTAGAAGGAAAGCAGATTTGTTAAACAACAATTCTTTCAACATTTGTATATGTTATGTGGACTTTTTTGGGCATAAGGATTTCTTTGCATTAAAACAGCTGTCTTATTAACTGCTGCAGCCTCTAGTCAGTCTGGATCTTTGGTTCTCAAGTGAGAGCAAGTTTGCTACCAAAGGGACACCTGCAATATTTGTACATTTTTTTGTTTATGTAAATGGATGCCACCATGGCTACTGGCACCTATTGGGTAAAAAACCAGATAGCTACTACACACGGATGGCGTCTAGCTCTGTAGCCCACAACAAAACTTGTTCACCAAAATGCCAATCTTGTCAGATTTGAAAAGCTCTGCATTAGGCATTTAAAATGAGGTCACTTATAACCAAAAAATCATATCATTTCAGGGAACTTTGAAAGATTTGAATCATCTTTGAATGAGAAAAGGAGACCGACAGAAGTTTCAAAACAGCTTTCCAGAAATATGCCATGTGTAGTCACAGGAGTGCATTCTCTTTTACCTCATCATTTGGTTCTTGGTGTAAGATTTGGGGAAGAGAGGGTTGTGGCTGTTTGAATGTGTTTGAAAGGTCTTGCAGTATGCAGAGCTATTGTAAAGATGAAAGTCCAGGATACCCGTGAATAGGGTTCTTTGTTGTCAAACGCTGCTGCTGACTTAACACAGCCACTCCTCATTCTTTTATTTAAACTACAGGTCATTCGTTTTGGGTACAATCTTTATCCATAGTTCTTTAACTCAGTACTTCCTTGTGGTGTTTTTTAGCACAAAAACATGCTGAGACCATTTTAGTATTAAGCTCTATTCTTCTGAACTGTCGGAGCCTGGCTTTCAAATTCCATACAGATAAATAAAACCCAGTTATTCTGCAGTAGATTATTTTTTCCTACTGTTGTACTTCCTGCCAGCTGGTAGGGCAGACAACCACTATTACTGCAATCTGATAAAGTCTTTTGAAGTGCTTTAGTAACACCCAATTGTCTCTGGGACTCTCAGTCATGATTTATTATAGGTACATACACTTCCCATTGCTTATGCTAGGCGCTTTCACAGTTTCCTTGTTAGTTTCATACGGACTTCAGAGATCGACTTGTCGGAGCAAATGCTGTTGGGTTTTGCATCTTTGCTTCATTGATGAGCCAACTCAGAGGCTCTATAATCAACTTGGCCAAAAAAATAATGATAATAATAATAATAATAATAATAATAATAATAATAATAAATCTTACTGTTTAGAAACTGGAGATTTTTATATTTATTTATTTATTTACTTTTGGCCTGCTCAGTCTGCCCTGAGGGCAGGGCTGGCTTGACTTGTGGTGCTGGGGATAGAACTGTGGTCCCCTGCGGTTGTCTAAGCCTAAGCAGGCGCTTTAGACCACTGAACTATCTTGCCAGCCATGGAGATTTTTAAAGACACCACTGCAACCTGTGCTACCAGGTAACTGCATAATTATAACATCATCTGCTGATGCTAGTTTCCTCAGATAGTAAGCGACATCTCCTTTTTTTTACATCTATTCCTTAATCATCAGAAAATGAGCCTTACTTTAGGTGTCTGTGAGTCAAACTACAAATGCATGTTGCTGAATATTGGCAAGAACTATTTCCCATATGAAGCAGAAGTACACTATTTAGATTATACCTCCTGCTTCTATATCTTCTATAAAGCCTGGTGAATTAGCTTAAAAGCATTCATGGACATATAAGGTTGATTTATTTACAAACACATTCTTCACCACTTTTCTTTTTTTGGAAAAAACAAATGACAATTTGTGTTTTTTAAAAAGCTCAGGCAGTTTCTTTGCTGTACCTTTCAACCTGGAGATGTTCCTCAAGCATTTGGTAAGCCAAATAGTGGAAACCTGGAACTGTCGGAAATGGTATCCCAACTTCTAAGTCTGAGAAAATATTTATAAGTTTTGGAAACTTGTGTGCTTTCTGTTTACCATTTGAAAAGAAAATAAATTCATGCTTTTCAAAATATTTATTTTATACAGGGTCTCAATATACAGTTCAGTCTCTTAGTGGTCCTCCCATCTCAGCCTCCCCAGTGCTGGGATTACAGCTGTGCACCACCAAGCCTAGTTTCAGAGCCCAGCCAGGCACACCCAGAACATCATGTGGTACTGAAGATCAAATCTGGGTATTTTGGCTTGCCAGGCAGGCACTTAGGACACTGCACTATCTCCTGAGCCCAACTGATGCTTTTATTTGTCAAAGCCACAAGAAATAGTTGTTAATTCTAGATGAAATGAAGATTTCTTATGTGGCATAAGTTCTGAAGAAAATGTATATAATGGTGTTATCTCAATATTTAAATATAAAATATTATATCTTGACAGTATCCAAGGAAACAACTGCAACTGATCACAATATCAAGCTCAGCCACCTAAGTGTCATTGAAACATGGTGGTCTGGCACTACAAACTCTACTTTTATGAGTCCTAGGTAGACACTCATTTCTAGGTTAGGGTTGAATCCTATTTTTTTACTATTATTAATTTTATTGAGAAAAAAGCAATGAGAAGGTTTCAAAACAGGTTTGTAGGACAGTTACAATAATATATTGCATATCGTTGTCTTCATAGTAGTTATTCATAGTACAAGTTGCAGACATGATATCTTGTCTAAACACTACTAGTACAAATCTTCTCATTGAACTAAGAAAATGCTAGAGAAATAGAAGTAGGGCAGAAATAGTGGAGCATCTGTCAAAAACTAAACAATGAAAATGAAAATTTTAAAGCACCTGTTAAAATCCAGTGGCATAAAATGACTTCCATGTTCAGATTATAACAGACACCACTCTAAGAAGAGGTTGCTACCAGTAGGACCTCCTAAGGCCATCTGTGTCACTGAATACCTGGAATTCCTTACATTTTCCACCTCTTTTTATTTAAAACCAAAGTTGTCAAATATTACCATTTAAACGAATGTTTCTATTCTTTGTGATTTCTCAAAGAACATGGCGCTCCTCTTGTGCGCTTACTTCTGTCCCCTTCATCTACCTCCACAACCTTGTTCTAATTTTTCTTATCTCTTGTTTTGGTTTAATTTCTTTTTTTCTTTGTGTTGGGATATAATGGCACATAGTAAAATGTACAATTTAATTAAAACTGTGTAGCATGATATTTTACACCTATACACCATTCTAGGAAATGCATTATTTACATACACATTCTCTCCCCCCTACAAATTTCTATCACCATAGATAGCTTATTTTTTATTTTCTTTTAAGTGGATCATAGTCTTGTGTCTACTTTCTTTTGCTCAGCATTATACCCTTGAAAATGAACTCTTTTGTGTAGAAGTAGTTCTTTTTTTCTACAAAGTTCAGCATACCTGCCTTGTACATCATGACTTGTCTATCCATTTTACTGCTAATATATAATGGCTGCATCCAGTACATGGGTAAGTAGTGTCAAGAACATGGTAATATGGTCTTTTGATGAGCACATGTGCTCAGTTCTTTCTTAAATCTCTGCAGAATATAACTGAAAGAGTGTGTGCTGTGCATGTGTTAGTTTCAGTGACAAAAAACTAAAAGTTTTTAAGTGTATAATAGCATTTTACTCTTATGGAAGTTAAAATGAGCTTTGCCTCCCCTTGATATTGTCAACTCTTGGTTTTGGTCATTTTGGTATTTTAAATAATGACATTTTGACATATATTTAATTTGCATCAGTCAGTGTTGAATGATCTTTTATGTATTTTATATACTGTTTGGCTACCAGAATCCTTTTTTGTGGGCCAGAGAGATAGCTCTGTAGAATAAGCACTTCCCTGGCAAGCACAAGGGCCTGAGTTCAATCTGTGGTTCCACAATATATATATATATATATATATATATATATATATATATATATATATATATATATATATAATAAAATAAAAAGAGAATCCTTTTTTGTGACATGACTTTTCAAGCCTTTTGCTCATTTAAAATCTGAATTGTTGGGGCTTTTCATTCTAATTTTTCTTCTTGTTTTCTGGAATACATTAGTAGAGCTATACTGTGAATGCAATTGTTTTCATTCTGTAGCTTATATTTTTCTACTGTTGGCTTTCTCTTTTCATAAAGTTCTTATTTTAAATTATACCCAACATATGTCAAGCTTTTATTTTGTGATTTTGTAACCCATGTAATAAATCTATTCCTGAGTCACGAAGATACTCTCATATGTTAGCCACTATAAACTGAATTGTTCTGCCTTTCCTTTTATGCTACACAGCCCTCAGAGCCACTTTTGTGCTCATCATTAAGTAAAGGGTGTCATAGGCATCTCAAAACCATTTGTAGAGAAAGTAAGTCCTTCCACAACTGATTAAGACTGGGGTGGCAGATGGCAGGGATAATATTCATTCAGCCTTCTGAGCTTTCTGGGCAGACTTGGTGACCTTGCCAGCTCCAACAGCCTTCTTGTCCACAGCTTTGATGACACCCAGAGCAACTGTCTGTCTCATAATCACACTGGTGCCCCAGTTGTACATCATGTGAGTGTGAATCCTTGGTCTGGTGAGGAAACTTTATGCTTCTTCTACCGATACAATTGTAATGAGTCTAACATACCTTAACTACTTCGCTTTGCAATTATTTTGTATATAGTGATGTATCATTCCTCAAGATTTCTATGGCACTAAGGTTCTTAGTATCTATATAAATATTATACGTGGAATTTCAGTTTACATGCACATAACACTGAAAAGGGCTGTCATGTTAACATAACTGAGTCCACTAATATAAAAATACGATACTTGTCTTATTCATTTAGATATTCTTTGTTTTCTACTGGCAATAATGTGAATGTTTGAGGTTGAAGTAATGTACATTTTAATTAAAACGAGTTGCAACATTTGATGTTTTGAAGTCTTGTAGATAACACTGACTTTCAAATTTAATTTTCAAATAATGTTTGTCTAACATCCAAAACATATCTGACTTTTTAACATGAGTGTTTTCGTGTTTTCTAAATACATTTTATAAGGATAAATATGTCCACTTAAATAGTGCCTTATTTTATCTTTTTACTCTTTATAAACTTATTTATTTCCATTTTCTTAATGTATTAGCCAGAACCTTCACTAATCTGCCTTGTATTAGGAGATTATTCTCCCAAAGAGAGAGAGATCAAGGCCTGGTATCTTTTTTTGTGTGTACTTATTGAATAGTTTTTATTTCATTCATTTATTTTTCATTAAACTTTATTTTAATGGTCTCAAAATTCTGTGCCTGATTTTTGGTCAAGTTGTTTCCATTAAAAAGTATTGATTTTAAAGACTAATAACTTAAAAACTTAAAACACATAAAAAAAAAA
>PVKA01041168.1:0-18260 GCA_004027165.1 Ctenomys sociabilis | reverse complement strand
TATTCTGTAGTTCCTTTGTCTGTGTCATCCATGTGGATGAGTCACGGCCAATGCTTGACCAGATTGCTCTCTGTGAGAGCCTGAGAGAAAGTTTTCTCTTCATGTGACTCTCCCCAGGCACACTATAGAACTTCAATCTCTTTCCTCTGTGGCTCCACAATCTCCTTGCTCAGAAAATTTGGAGCTCACCTGAGTCTCTATTAAGAATGTTAAGTTTGAAGCATTTATACTGAAGTGGATGCCACTTGAACATATACTCATAAGTGAAATAAACCAGACACACATGTGTAAATATCGTATAGTCTCCCTAGTATAACAAGCGAAAAGCAGAAATACAAAAGGAAATGTATAACAAGTAAAATCAATTGAGTCAGATAAGTCAAAGTGAATGGCATAAGCTGCAGGATACTAATCAGCTTTTCTTCTGGATGGTTAACAACCTAAGATCCCGATGTTTTATCTTTTAAAGGGGAAAACAAGTAAAAGAGCACAATTCAGGACTCTTCCAAAGTAAACAAAAATAGGTGAACATATCCCCTCCTCACAAAAGAGAAAAACATTAAAAATAATATTTTACTTTATCAAACAAACAGAAGAGGGTGCCCTCGAACCAAGAATTTTTAAAGCTACTGAAAATCCATGAAATTATCATGCAAAAATACACTATTGTGAGAAAAAGGAAGAGAAAGCATGTATGTTGATGAAATCTGCCCCCTCCAAAGCTATGATGGTGAAGAATCTAAAATAATGCTCTTATGCAAGTTTCCTATAGTTGCTATAATAAAATGCCATTGGGCTTACTGACTTGAATCAGTGTAAACATATTATCTTATAGTTCTGAAGGTCAGAAGTCTGAGATGGGATCTTCCATGAAAATGGAGATTCAAAGAAGCAAATAATTCACTCTCCCTGCCCAGCTTGCAAAGGCCAATTATGCTCTTCATTCCTTCCTCTGTCTTCAAATCCTATCAAATATGAAAAGGAGGGAATAGTTAACAGGACCATTTTTTTTGTCCAATTGCAATTAGATGTACTAGTACAAACTTGAGGTGTAATAAGTCAATTGAATGATAAGTAGATGGTGACAGAGATACAGGTGTGTATGTGTGAATGGACTGAGGTAAATACATCTCACTCTACACATACACTTCCTACTTCTGTTTAATGTGGGAGCTTAGAAGCAGCCATATCACAGTAGTACTAAATATAATTAGTGCTAAAAAGTTATCTGGGAAAGGACATTTTCCACTCAAAAGTAATCCATTCTCTGGAGAAATGACTAATTCCAGGGTTAAGAAAGAACACAATGAACTTAGAATCTCAACTTGTTCAGAAAATATGCAGTGGCCAAAAAGGGTCAACTTGTGTCGAGGGACCACAGGACCATCAGAAAGTACATAGCATTGGCCAACCCAGCTCCATTCGGAGCTTCAGAATAAATCATGACAATAGCAGATTAGAACTCACTGTGTAGCAAGAATCTATTGTAAATAAATAAATGAATTAATACATAATTGTACAAGAGGAAAAATTCTTCCTTCAGATTATGAACTAGTGAGAGTGGAAGGAATGGGAAGACAGAAAAATCACCATTTGGCCAACAACATACCAATCATTAGGCAAGAATCAAGGTTGCATGTTAACACTAAAAATAAAAGTAAAAGTCTGTGAGTAGCTGATTAATTTCATAGCCTTGAAGTGTTTGCTAAAATGTATTTACTATAAAAGGGAAAATTATGGGGCTGGCCAAATAGCTCAACAGATTAAGGCCCAGGGGTTTGATCTGTGCTTGCCGCCCTGCCCCTGGAGCACGCTGAAATGGTGATTAAGACTGGGCATGATGTCACATGCCTGTAATCTCAGTGCTTGGGAGACTGAAATACAGGGGGTCACTACAACTCCAATCTGTGTAGTGAGACCCTGCAGACCCTGTACTAGATACATTAAAAAAAAGAAAATTATAATTTCTTTTTAAATTTTTCATTTATTTGGTACAGGGTCTTGCTAAGCAAGTAGAAATCCTGGTGATCCTTTTGTCTCAACCTTCCCAGCACTGAGAGTACAGGTATGTGCCACTACACCTGGTCTCAGTGGCTGGCTCAGTGTGCCCAAGGCTGGTGTGGCATGTGGTACTGGGGATGGAACCTGGGATGCTTAGATCACTGAGCTATCTCCCCAGTCCTGAAAACTAATTTCATAGTGGAGAAAGCTGGCAGATACTAGCTTAACAAAATAATAATAAAGTTGGAGCTGGGGTGATAGTTCTGTGGTCTAAGTGCCTGCCTGGCAGGCACAAGAAACCAGGTTTGATCCCTGGTACTGCATACCATGCAGGCCCTGGAGCTATTCCATACCATGTAGGCCATCAAAAACAGGCATGGTGCCCCACCTGTAATCCTAGCACTGGAGTGGCTGACATAGTGGGATCACTACGAGTTCTAGCTGTATAGCAAGACTGTGTACCAAATACATAAATAAAACATCTTTAAAAATTTAGATTGCTAGCCCCACCCCCAGGACACCCTGAGACAGTGAATGAGACTGGGCTTAGTGGCACACACCTATAATCCCAGCTCTTGGGAGGCTGTAAATTGTAGAATTACTATGAGTTTGATCTATGTGGTGAGACCCTGTCCTAAAATACAAAAAAATAAAGAAAATAAAAATTTAGGAAATATGGCCAGGGCAATGGCTCAGTGGAATAAGCACTTCCCAGTCAAGGGCAATGGCCTGAGTTCAATCCCTGACTCTGCCAGAAAAAAAAAAAGAGATCAAACAATAACAAAGCTAAAGAAGCAATCACAAAGTTAATTGTATTAATGATGCAACAGCCTCCCATGTTGCCTCTTGATAGGATGCTCTGAGAACTGATCACTTGTTACAAATATATAACCTGAGAACCACTAGGAAATGTCAAGTGAATCCAAATTGAGGGATTCTTCAAAGTAACTGCTCTATACTTCCCAGCATATCAAGTCCAGGAAAGACAAACATTGAACAACTTTCCCAAATTAGGAGATCATAAAGACATGGCACTGGAGTACAACTCAAATTTTTTAAACTCCAGAATTTTCTTTTCTGTAACAGATATTATTGAGATAATAATTATTATTTCTTTTACTTTGTTTTTTTTAAATTTTATTTTATTGAGAAACAAATAGCAATGAGATAGTATCAAAACTGGCTAATAGGACAGTTTCAATAATTAATAAATAGTACATTGTTATCTTCTTAGTAGTTACCCTTAGTACAAGAACCAGACAGGATACCCTGTCCAAACACTATTAGTACAAATCTTTCTTCTCATAGAATCAAGTGAAAGTAACTGTATATCTATCCTAACTATTCTGCATATACAAATACAAAATGGTCCTTCCTTTGTATCCCTTTTTTGTTTAGTCCTGTCAGAGATGGGTATTCCACTGGCATCTAAATACTATAGGTCGTGAATTCAGCAAAACAATTATTTCTTTTACTTTGAAGAAAATAAAATGTTTAATTTCAAAAAAGATGACAGGAGATTAGCAATGGCTATTATATTGCATATTGTTATCTTTAAAGTAGTTGCTCAGATTATCAAATATAGGTATATAAAATTGGTCAACCAGTATATGCACTAATTGTTTCTTTCAGTGAACTAATAGAAATTAGTAGTACAATTAGTGTGTGTGTGTGTGTGTATTCCTTTCATTCTTTTCTCATTTTGCCCAAGGGATAATTATTAAAATTTGAATAAGATCTATACATAATCTAGAAATACTATATTTTAATTCAATTTTTATAATTGTGCTTTCATTATGGAAAAGAATTATCTTGCTTGTGGAAAATACAAATACTCTTTCCACAACTTTGCTTCAATGAATCAGAGAAGTATCACACACAAATATATATATATATATATATGTAAGTGCATACAGACAGAATGATAAAACAAATATGATAAAATAACCTTTTGTGAGTTCTGCTGAAAGGTGTATGGAGTTTTATTGTATCTTAGTTTTAACTCCTTTGTGTGAATGAAATCAATTTTTATTTTTTATTTTTTTGCAATTCGGATAGAGTGCACAGGGCATACAGGGTCTCTCTGCATAGATTGGACTTGTGGTGATGCTCCTGTTCACAGCCTCAGAAGTGCTGGGATTACAGGTGAGCACCACCACGCCCAGTCTCAATGCCTGTCTCCACGCACCCTGGGGCCAGGGCCAGCACAGCGAAATCAATTTTTAAAATTCAAAAAATTCATACTTTGTAAAATACAATAACTGCTGTGGAAATCTTTGTGGATATTCCTTAAAAAACTAAACCTGGAAATCCCATTTCACCCAGCTAAATCTCTTCTGGGCATCTTCCCAAGGGACCTAAAATCACCATACTACAATGATATACATATACCCATATTTATAACATACTCCTAATAGATAAATTATGGAAATGGCTTACATGCCCATAAACAGATTAATATATAAAGAAGATGTAAATATATACAGTGAAGTACCTCTAAGCTAGAAAGAAGGATAACTCTGATAAATTTTGTAGGAAAGTATATCAACACTGAGGCTATGATGTTTACTGAAATAAAACTGACACCCAAAGTTAAACAATGCAAAACTTGTCTAAGGCGAGCCTCAACATATAGTTTAAAAAACTGAAATAAAAGGGAAGTGGTGATAAGAAGTAGTAAGGTAGATACTGGAATGGAATAGAATGCTGCTACATGCATCCATTTTATGATTTAGTGGATTGTGAATAGGAAGGTTTTCTGGAAAAGGGAGGAGGTGGGGAATTAAAAATGATCAAGATGTGACAGATATGTGTAACAAACCCCAAGATGAGTGTAATCATGACCCATCTTGAGCATATAGAGTAGTAGTAGGGATGAAAGAAGAAAACCTCATGGTGGAAAGGTCATCATAATACAATGAAAGTGTTATTTTAGAGCCCCTCAATGGAGATTTCATGAAAAGCAAGACATGTGCGCTGCCCCGAAGTATCTCCTTATGAAATTCATATTACACAAGAGAAATAATACAAATGAGAAAACAATCCTTTAATGTTGGAGAAACTGGTCATACATTACCATAAAAGACTTGAACACTAACAGTGCCAACACTGGGACAAAACTATATACCATGTACCTCCTGATACCATGCAATAAAACAGACACAAAATAACTTCTGTGGCATTCCTGATCCACCCAACACAAAGATATGGAGTGAATCTAATCATGTGAACTCTGAGAGGACATTTGGAAAAATGACTGACTTGGGTTTTTAAAATTCAGAACCTTTTTATTTGTGTAAAAAGAGCAATTAAGGGCTTACATTGTTCAAAGGCATTATGTATCTAAATGGAGTGATATTATTTCAAGTGCTCTATTTAGGTCCCAGAAAATAGACCTAAATTCATCCATGTATTACCTAATAATGATGCTTTCCAATGTCCGTAGAATGCAGAGTTAAAGTAAAAACTAATATACAATGGCATAGGTGAGTGCAAATGTTAGTCACACATTGTGAGAATGGCAGTGATTGTGAGAACTTTCATGTCATATAAAAGCAGTGCCCTGCAAGTACTCCCAAGCATTCTGCTCTGTGTACTTAAAAAACACAAAGTTCCTCCTGAAAGACAAAGACTAAAGAAGTCTTTGAGATGAAGGAAGAGAAAAAAAGAGATAAGGTGACCAAATGCAATTCATGATCTTGGATAACAATTTTTGTATTATTCTTGAGACATTTTTGGCAAAATGATTTTAAAGTAAAGTTATAAAATGAACCTGATAGCTTTGTTTCTTCGCCTATGCTCTGAAACTTTAGCACTGAAATAATATTAATTTTAAACATTGTGTAGAATTTTCCCACAAAGACTTCTTAATCTGGTATCATTTATTTTAAGTAATTAATTGAATTTATTATTTGAGGCTGGCTGTTGCTATGTGGGACAGGTCCTCAAACTCATGGACTCAAGCAGTCTTGCTGCTTCAGGTTTCCTAAGTAGTTGGGAATAGACACATACTCTACCATGCCCAGTTTGTGCATTCACTGGAGGGGCATTCTTATCTATATTTATTTCACTTCCTTTTTGCAATTAGGCTGATAGACTTTCTGTTTCTACCAGAATCAACTAGTCAAATAGTATTGCTTTAAAAATGATCTCAGTTTTCAAGGTTTTTTTTTTTTTTTTTTTTTTTTTTTTGTGGAACAAGGGATTGAACTCAGGGCCTTATACTTGCCAGGCAGGCACTTATTCTACTGAGCTATCTCTCCAGCCCTAGTTTTCAAGTTTTTTTTTTTTTTGCAATGAGGTATCCAAAGCAGAATTTTTGTTCTGTCTTATAACAGAAGATACAAGCTTTCACAATTTTGTTGGTTGACTGTGAGGTTCTGCAGGTCTAGGCCACCTTGGCTGATCTCTGATGTCTGGATGGTTTGAAAGGCCTCACTCATGAAGTACTGCAACATCTCAGTCTCTATGGCTTCTCTTCAGGGCCCTATTTCATGACCAATCACACGAATGTGATCCCATGCTTCCAAAGTTAACAAGAAAGAGAAAAACATCAAAGTCCAAACACTTAGTATCACAGTCATTAAAGCTTCATTAAACAAAGTGATTCGTGTCGTCAAAAGACCCATCTGCATCTCATTTCTGTACTAATCATCAATCTTCTAATACTGTTTTTTTTTTTTTTAAGTTCCTCACCAGTTAATCAAGCCAATGACTATTATCTGTAAATAGATACATATTTCAGGACATTTCACCATCAAATGAACATCCATAGCTCTGAACAATTGCAGTATTTCTTTATGATCTTTGGTGGAGAGCCCTGTTTATTAAAGCTACAGTGCACCCTCGCTCCACACCTGGCTTGCTCCACCACATTCTGCACATCTTCATGGAAATCACTTCCCTTTATTCCTTGCTTGTAAACTAGAGAGCAGAAACTCTTTGTAAGGGCTAAGGGGAAAGCAGTGAAACCCTCACAATGCAAGTTTGAGCCACTTTCATCTTTTAGTTTACTGAAGTCTTTCATACTTAGCTCTGTTCTTATCAAGCCAATAATGGTACATGCATCCATTTTTATGATTTAGCAGATTATGAATAGCTACTTCAGTATAATAAATTAAGGTTAAATTGTTTCTTGTTCTATGATAATCTGATGTTCAGTCTTGACTGGGTACAGTGGGATTTACTTTGCTGGGCAATAGCTGTTGGCAAAGGATGGCTGTCCTTGCTTCAAAGCCCTTGGAATCTGTGCTATAATTCTTCAATTATGGCTTGCCAGAAACTACCTGGAGCATTTCCATCTGCCATAGATATTTTGGTACTTCCAGAATCCTTGGGTCTGTTGAATCATAGGAGTTGAACAGCAGAGCTGTTTTTTTTTTAGGTACTGGGAATTGAGCCTTGGACCTCACACCCACTGTATTTCACCACTGAGCTGCACATCCAGTCCTAGACACGTTTTATCAGTTGGATCTGCTGTAGCATCATTTCTTCTTTTCCAGTATCACATAGGGCTCTGTAGAGAAGCAAAACAATGAGGCTACACAGAGAAATATAAAGATAAGATTTATTACATGAATTAGATCACATGAATATGAAGACCGAGAAATTCTATGTGAACTGCAGTTCTGCCCTGTCCACCTATAAGCTGGAGAATGAAATGTGTTGCTAGAGTAATTCAGTCTCAGTCTGAAGGCCTGAGCACCACAGGAGCCCAGGGTATGACTCCCAATCTGAAGCTGAAGCCCTGAGAACCTGAGAGATGGCTGGGAGGAGACCCAGAGACCAGAGCACCAAGACCAGCAATTCATGAGAAGAAGGATGTCCCAGGACAATGATTAAGCTAGGCTGCTACTTTCTATGACTTTCTGAGGCACTGAGGCCTTGGCAGGATTTGATGATGTCATCTCACATTGGCAGATCTTCTTTGCTCTGATTCAAATGATGACTCTTCTAGAAACATCCTCCCTGAAATCCCCCAAATTTTAGCTTCACCAGCCATCTGCACATCACTAGCTCGGTTAGACTGACACGTAATATTAACCACCATAGGTCCACCTCTTGTCAAATTGCCACCCCTAAACATCTCCTTAAACTGCACTTAATGGCCAAATAAAGACAACAATAAGGTCATAACTCCACTTAAATTGTTATAAACCTCACTAATCCCTTCCCTAGGAGAGAAAATAAAGTCTTGAATATTTTTATTCTTTTAAAATCCTGTACCCTAAATATTATCATACAATATTCACAATACTGATATATCAATGCTCTTCATTTTCATAGAGAATAAGAGAAGAAAGAAAAAAGGATACTTGCCTAACATATGTATATGCATACAAATGTACTCATTAAAAAATAGGAAGTACTTATGTTTTGGCACTATTAACTATGACAGTACTGTAGATTTTCTGATAAATGGGCTGGCACAGGGATACATGAATGTGGTGTCCACTTTTCTTAAAATCCAAAGAAGACCAGCAAAGATTGTACTCTTTCCTTAGTTGTGAGTGATACCGAGATATAAGACTTAGTTATAGGCCACAAACACCTAGTAATATCACTAATGAGGCATGCTAAAGAATTTGATAAGGTTTATCTCTTATGCTTTGGCATGCCTGTATCTTATTAAAGTATTCAGAGTGCATTCTGTTTTTTGTTCATCAACTCCAGTGAGCATGGTGCCACCACCCAAAGAGGACTGTGCAATGATTTGTGTAATACCAATGTGATTATGACCTCTCTAGGTTATCTTATGACAAAATATAGGAAAGTTGGCCTAGTACTGATGTAAGAAAGAGAAGAAACTGATACAGTTTCTCCAGATCTCTCACAGGTGAACTTATTATCTTGCTGATAGGGATTGGGGACAAATGCACTCTATGGGTCAATATCTACATAATGATGAAAAAGGATCTGAATCTCTAGGTCTGGAGATAAAGGATAGTTGAAGAAGGCTCTCACTACAAGAGACATTCTTGCTTGATGTCTCAGTTACTTTTCTATCATTGCTGGGACAAAATACCTGACAGGCAAAATGAAGGAAGGAAAGGTTTATTTGGCTCATGGTCAGTGGGGATTTCAGTTCATACTCAGCAGGCTCCAAGGTAGAGTGGCACTTGGCAGAGAGTTGCCATTTATGGTGACCTCTAAGAGCAAGAGTGAAGGGAGTGGCAGCAACTCAGGCAGCTGGTTAGCCAGTCTCCCTTCCTTACATTGTAGTCCAGAGTATCTGCCCCAGGGCACTCACACCCATAATCCCAGCATTGATCATCAATTAATCACAAACTCCAGAAGCCACCCCATGACTGCATGAAGCTTTGGGGGAACAACTAGACATAAACCAAAGCACTTAGGTTTCAAGGCTGAAGGCCCTCCATTAGATGAGGCCACATGCCTTTTAAAGACACTGAATCAATCTTCTACACACAGTTGGAAAGAATTAAGTTCTTATAGGAACAATAGTAAATTTGTATGGCTGACCAGTAAGCACTGGGGTTTGCACATGGGATGACTGTGCATCATGGCTTTATGGGAAGGCTTCCACAGCTAGTGTGTCTTTCACTCCTGAGTTCGCTTATAACTTTACATGTACCTCTTCTCCACATTCCTTGGGGCTGAAAATCTTTGAAAGCAAAAATAATGGTACCCCCATGAGCATCATGTTGCTGCTGTCTGGACGTCCTTAAATGCTCACATAGATGCAGGGGCAACAGGGCCCATAGAAGAGCTGGGAATCATAAGTGCACCTCTATTTTCCCCGTTTTCTCCTATCCAGGTCTGGTATAACTCAAGCTTTTGGCATAGAAAGGCTGGAGGGACCCAGGGTCAGTTCCCTATAAGTGCCTCTGAAGCAGAAATTTATCTACTGAATGATGAGAGGGTTTCAGTGTCCAGGCCCCCTCAGCATACCTGACCCTTTCCAACCACTAAGAACACTGTGTTCCCTTTCATGGTATAAATTGTTTCATATAACTGGAACTTAGTCACAGCAACTAAATTAAAGACTTCAGAGAAAAATATTGTCTGGAACTTCATGTCTTCTTTTTCCCTCTTAGAAAATAGAATCTCTGTCTGGTTTACAGCCTGTACCCCACCCCCAGCCCAAGCCCAGAGTTAAATGGAATAAATGTAAAGAAGTTGTCCTGTTTTCTGCACAGTTAAGAAATGGGAAATTCAATATGTGTTTACAATGACAGCAAAGTTAAAATAGCTCATCTCAGGCTATGCTGCCAAATGAGGGATAACAGAGACATAAACATTGTCCTTAAAAAGATTCTTTTAGAAGAAAAGTATGAATCAAATCATTTAGTGAAGTACTGTTTGAACAGATGGTGTGATTAACAGCTAACACGCAAACCATCTTGGGAGTTTATGGAAAAGTAAACAAGCGGAGCTAAAAAGAAATCGCTTTATTTCCCAAAAGGTTCTTTCATTCATTTCACTACAAAAATCATAAAGTCTGTGTTTTGAAGCCTGCTTCTCCTTAGGGTGTTTGAGGGGGTAGCAGGAAAGAGTGTCTATACAGCAAGGCCATGCGGATGTGTGGTTCCAGAGTGACATGAATCTGAGCAGCCAAGCTCCTCTCTGTACCTGACCTTGTCAGCCACTAAAGATACTTTGTTCACCTTTGTTACGAATGGGTTATTTATCTGGGGAGAGAGCAAGGAGTTAAGGTTTTGGGACCAGACAAGCCTCTGCTAATCAGAAAAGTACTTTCCATGAACTGTTTTCTCTAAAACCAGCAGAACATCCATAGAAATCATGGAAATTGTCCACATAGGAAACTGAGGTTCAAAAAAGAAGTGACCTACTAGGGCTACACAGATACTTCCTTGTGGAGCTTCGACTGAAGCCTTGGCCTGTGGAATTCTAGAGCTCTAGAAAGATTTGTACTAATAGTGTTTGAACAAGATATTATGTCTACATCTTATACTATGAATAACCACTACGAAGAACACAATATGCAATGTATTAATTATTGAAACTATCCTACTAATCAGTTTTGAAGCTGTCTCATTGTTATTTGTTTCTCAATGAAATTAATTTAAAAAAATAAAAAGAGGCATCTGGTGGAAAGGAGAGAGTGCTGGGTGGGATGCCTGAAGACATGGGTGTGAAAATCTCCTCTGCTACCTCTTGCCTTAGGGGCAACAGCTGTTCTTTTATGCACCACAGATTTTTCCATCTTTTAAATATGGCTGCCATGCCAGATGGATGCTAACTTCCTCACTTGAGTACTAAATAGGTAATGACACATCGAGTTTGCTTTCCCAGTCTCATCCCTGGCCATTCTCAGTTGACATCAGGAGAAGGTCCTGGACACAGGTGTAGCTGAAGACACAGTGCCACCACTTCGGCAATCCATGAAAGCACTGACTGCCCCTTGGCAGAGCTCTTTCCCTGCTGCCTCCACTGAGGCACCCTCCTCTGAGTGAGCTGCAACAAGCTGCCTCTGTCCCTTTTCATTCATGCAATACTGATGAGCAGCCCTGTGCTAAATACCCTGGAAACAGTAGTTACTGTGAGAGACTGAGCATCTCTCCTTCCAAAATAGACTCAAAGGACAAGACATAGATAATCAAATAACTAAAATATGGGCAGATACCTCTGAGTGTAAGAAAAGGGAACCTGGAGTCCACCTGAGGAAGCAACATCATGATGCTGGCTACAGTCTAATGCATTTGCATCCATTTTTCAGATGTTTAGTCAACCAGGGGACTGCTGCATATTTGCTTGCCTTTGTGCCTGACATTTGCTTCTACTTAGAGCCACAGGTTGGTTTCCCAGTCCATTAGAGCCAAATGTTGCCAGGAAGTCAATGAAATCTTTTATACTTCCTAAGATCTAGCAAACTAATGAAGAAAGAACACTTCGTGATAATAATCCAGAAATAAACTTTCTTCTTGGCCCTGTTCTTTTAAATGCTTTTGAGATCTTTCATGTAAGGGGCCTTCTAATTCCTTCTCTTGGACCTAATCCTGGTGGCTTTGAATTTGTTTTTCAGTTTTAAAATTTTGATATAATGAACTTAACAGGTGCACTTCTATCTCTTTCTCCATGTGATGTTTTGTTCTTTTTTTGTTTGTTATACCAAATGTACTTTAAGAATATTGCTCTCTCCATTTAGTAAATATAATATGCAGTTTTCTAATAAATAGAGTAGAAATTTCCCATTGTTCTTAGTGTTGATTTAAGTATATCGCTCAGTGCAACTGTCCTTCCTGAGGTGGATTCACTGGGACAATGCTCCAGGTCAATATAAAATGAGACTTCTGATCACACCACAGATAACACATCTGCTGTGACATTTTCCTGTTTACACTTTATTTTTAGCCCCTTGTGTCCAAGTATTATTCTTAGCCCTCCCATTCAAGTGTTAAATTCCTCTGCCAACAACATTTTGGTCTTCCAGAAATGCTATATGCCTATGTAGTAGGTACTCATTCAATATATGGCTAATGCCCAAACTTCCAGCATTGTTTTACTGAGCATTCAATACTATTTTATTGGCATGTGAAGACTACCGTAATTCATTATTTGAAGGCAGCCGTCTTCACTCTTATCCACATGATACCGATATTGCTTCATTGTTTAAGCAGGTGTCAAAAATTACACTCTAAGCCACTAAGTTAAAAGACCTTTCAGGTTGAAAAGTTTCTATTTGTGCATTTCTAGTATTTTTTTAAAGTTGCTTTTGGATATATGGATCATATGCTTCTCTTGTATGAAAAAAGTAAGGTATAATTGGACTTTCCTTTTGACTGCAGTCAATGAAACCAACTGTATAAAGGATTATAATTCCTTCTATGTTCACAAGTAATATCTCCAAAGCCTCATGAAGTCACAGGAGGCAGTCTTTTCAGAGGTGACTAAATTTAATTTGTGATTGACTCATGGACTAATGCCAAGCTTCCGATTGTGAGTGCTACCTCTGCCGCAGGACATTTAGCTTTGCATACACTATAAGTGACAGAAAGAGACTTATTCATTTCTCCTCTCTTGTTGCTTTAACTGTCTTATCCACCGACGAATGGTTGCCACTTTTCCATATGCCACTCTGCCTTGGAGCCAGCTGGTATGGACTGAAACCACTACAAATGGTGAACCAAATAAACCCTTGTTCTTTAACTTCAGATGTTGGGTATTTTGTCTCAACATCAAAAAAGTAACCTAGACACTTGTGTAGTTGTGTTATTTAGGGTCCACAGAAAGGTTTATATAAAGTTATTTACTGGTAAAGAATCAACTATATTCAATGTGAGTTTTAATAGTTCTCAACTCAGAAGAAAAAGAAGCCATAGAAATTATAAATATCTGAAATTAGACAACCAGAACAGCCTTCAACAATTGTGTAGAACTTCTTTAGATAACTCACTATTACTGTGTTGGATTCGGTGGCCGAGTTCAGGGACCTAAATTGGTTGAATGACAATGGAGTGCCCATCTTTGACAGGTGTAGACAAAGGAAGGGGTATAGAAAGGAAGAATCATGATGTGTGTGTATGGACAGTACAGTTGGGATATATAATGCTGTGCTTCTACATAATTCTATGAGAGGCAAAATTTGCACTAGTGGTGGTTGGACAGGATATTATTTCAGCTTCTAGTACTATGGACAACCACTAGGAAAATAACAAGGTAGAAAGTGTTAATTATTGAATCTTTGATATAATTCAGGTATAAAAAATAAGATATGTAAACAGCTACACTCTCTTAATTTACTTTTAAAAGACATCTGCTATAAAAATGTCTGTAAGTATAATATCATGTATGCACTTTGTATGATCCCAAAACATTATGAAAACAGTTTGAAGTGTATTAATTTATTGAATCTTTCCTGTTAATTTGTCTTGAAACTGTCTCATTGATATTTTTTCTTCAATAAAACCAACAATTGTGTAGATATATACCTATGTATGTATGCAGGATGGCTTAGGTAACTGTACTGTGGATTTCATTTTTTGCCTCTTTCTTTTCAAATTATTTTTTCTTATTTTTTAAAGAGAGGACAGATTAGAGTTAAAACAGAAAAATTTGCAAGTAATATAGATTTTCACTTAACAAAGTAATATGAATTTCACAGTATTTATTGTAATACATAGTGTTGTCTTCCAACCAGTTGTTGATATTGCCAGATATATGCATGTAAAATTGGAAGAATAAAGGAAAAAAGAAATGTACCAGAAATTAAGAAGACAAAGAGGAGCAACAATTGAAAAAAAAAAGAGATAAAACGAATTAAAGCATTAATATTTTCTTTCCACAGACCAGCAAAAATGCACAGTACAGTTGTCCAAATCATCTTGCTTGCATACATAGATAGATCTCTTTCCCCACTCCCTCTTTTGTCATACTCCTCAACTCAATAACCGTTTATTTTTTTAATAAGTTCATTCCCTTTACCCAGTATCTATTGTACACCTCAGATCTCATTTTTCTCTCAGGTTCTCATACTAAAGAGACTATAGTATTTTCCCATGCACGTATGATTTATTTCACTTGAATGTGCTCTCTAGTTGCATGCATTTGATAACAAAAGACTCAATTTCTCCTGTTTTATAGCTGAATAATACTCCATTGTGTAAAAATTCCACATCTTCCTTATCCATTCTTCAGTTGCTGGACAACTAGGCTGTTTCCATGATTCAGCCATAACAAATTGCACTGTTATAAATCTGGGTGCACATATATTGCTGTGGTATGTGATTTTCAGTTCTTCTAGAAAAATAACCAGTAGGGGAATCACTGGCTTGAATGAAATTTCTAATCCTAAATTCTTAACTTATCTTCACAATGATTTTTATAGTGGTTGTACCAGTCTGCACTCCTACCAACAGTGTAGACAGTTTCCTTTTATCTCCACCGCCTCTCCATATTTGTTATTGGCTGACTTCTTCATGTTAGTATTCTTTCTGGAGGGAGATGGAATCTCAGTGTTGTTTTAATTTTCATTTCTCAAATGATCAATGATGCTGAACATTTTTCATATATTTACTTGCTATTTGTATTTATTCCTCTGAGAAGTGCATATTCATCCATTGTCCATTTTTGGATTGAGTCTTTGAACTTGGGAGGCCTAACTTTTTGTAATTCTTTATCTGAGGGACAGTCACCTGTTATTTTTTCCCCAGGTTTTGGGGTTTCTTTTTACTCTGGTGGAGATTTGCTTGGAAGTGCAAAACTTTTCAAAAACATGAGATCCCAGCTGTTGATTCTTTGAAGTATTTCCTTTGCTGTTTGGTTTTTGTTCATGAATTCTCTACCTACCTCTATGTCCTCAAAATTTCTACCTACATTTTGCTCCAGAAGATTTAGTGTCTCTTTTTTAATATTTAAGTCTTTGATCTATACTTTAAAATGTGTTATTACTATTTTAAATTTTATGCATTGGTACTGGGTCTCACTACACAGGTCAGACTTAGAGTGATTCTCCTGTTTTAGCTGCCCAAGCAGTGGGATTATAGGTGCACATCACCATGCCCAGTCTCAATTGCTGTGTCAACACACCCAAAGGTGGGGCTGGAGAAGCATGCCAGGGATCTGACCCAGTCCCTGTGCTCTGTCTAAGCAGGTGCTTTAGTTCACTGACCTATCTGGCTGGCCCACTTCTTTCTTTCTCGACTTGATTATAAGTATGAGTCTAGATTTAGACTTTGGCATGTATAAAGTCAGTTTTTGCAGTGCTATTTATTAAAAAGGCTACCTTCCAGTAAACTTGTTTGGCCCCTTTATCAAAGATAAGGTGGCTGAATGTTTTCAGCTGTGTCTGTACCTTCTAATCTGTTCTGCTGATCCTTAGGTCTGTCTCTATGCCTGTATAATGCTGACTTTTTTTTTTTTTTTTTTTTTGGCCGAACTGGGGATTGAACTCAGACCCTTGCACTTGCCAGGGAAGCACTTATAGGGAAGCGCTTATTCCACTGAGCCATCTCCCCAGCCCAATGCTGACTTTATAACAATAGCTTTATAGCATAATTTCATATCAGGGATTGTGATACCTCCTGCCTTTCCCTTGTTTCCAGGGATTGATTTTGATATTCTCATCTCTTATGATTCCAACTGAATTAGTGGAAAGTTTTCTCTAACTCTGTGAGGTATACTAATAGTATTTTAATTGGGATTGCATTGATTCTTATAGCACTTTTAGGAGCATGGCCATTTTTACAATGCTGGTTTTTCCTATCCAGGAGTATGAAATATTTTTTCACTTTCTCAAATCCTCTTCAATCTGTTTGCTCAGAAAGAGTACCATAATTTTCACTGTATAAATCTTTCATGTCCTTTGTGAGATTGATTCTTTTTTTTTTTTTTTTTTTGTCTTTTTGAGACAGGGTCTCACTGTGCAGTTCAGGCTGGCCTTAAGCTCACTTTGTAGCTCAGGCTGGTCTCGAACTCACAACAATCCTCCTGCCTCAGCCTCCCAAGTGCTGGGATTACAGGCCTGCGCCACCACGCCCGACTGAGATTGATTCTTAAGTATTTCAATTTTTGGTGTTACTGTGAAAAGCATTGTTTCCCTAATTTCTGTCTCTCTGTTCATTTCTTGTGTACACAAATGCTACTGATTTTTGGGTATAAACTTTACATTTTGCTATATTGCTGAATTTGGTGATTAAATCTACAAGACCCTTGGTGGAATAAGAAACATAAAGTACATGTGTTGGTATATAAGTCTTGCTTTATCTAGGTCTTAACCATCCAGCAGAAAAGTATAAAAATGACGTATATATCGAGGGGCCATAATATTAAGCTGAGCTGTAAATGGCTATGGCCTACAATTTCTTTGAATAACTCATTATTGTTTTGGAATGCTGGACTGTGTTGGATTGTGCTGTCGAGTTCAAGCACCTAAGTTAGTTGAATGACAATGGAGTGCCCACCTTTGACAGGTTTAGACAAAGGAATGGGTATAGAAAAAAAATCATGATTTGTGTGTATAGACAGTACAGTTGGGATAGATAACGCTGTGCTTCTACATAATCCTATGAGAGGCAAGATCTGCACTAATAGTGGTTGGACAGGATATTATGTCGGCATCTAGTACTATGGTCATCCACTAGGTAAATAATTATTGAATTTTTGATATAATTCAGGTATAAAAATAAGATAAGTAAACAGCTACACTCTTAATTTACTGATAAGAGACATCTGCTATAATAATGTCTGTAAGTATAATATCATGTATGCACCTTGTACGATACCAAAATAGTATGAAAACAGCTTGCAATGTATTAATTTATCGAATCTGTCTTGTTAAGGTGTCTTAAAACCGTCTGATTCATATTTGTACTTCAATAAAATAAAAAAAAAAGACCCTTGGTGGAGTACTTGTGATCCCCTATGTAGTGCATCATGTAATCTTCAAATAATGATAATTTCAGTTCTTATGTTCCAATCTTTATTCCTTTTATTTTTCTCTCTTTTCTAATTGCTCTGGCCAATTTCCCCTGAACTGTATTGAATAGGAGTGGAGACAGTGGACATTCTTGTCTTGTTTCTGATTTTCAAATGAAACTCTTCAGTTTTTGCTCATTTAGTGTGATGGTTGATTTTTTTTCTCATAGATGGCTTTTATCAGGTTGAGATATAGACTATCTATTCCAATTCTCTGTAGGGTGTGTGTCACGAATGAGGGTTGGACTTTGTCGAAGGCTTTTCTGCATCCATGGAGATCATCTTGTAGTTTTTGTTCTCGATTCTATTAATGCGGTATATTACATTGCTGGATTTGCATATATTGAACAATCCTTGCATTCCTGGAATGAATCTCACTTGATCATGATGTATAATCTTCTGGATGATTTGTTTCATTCTGTTTACTAGCATTTTACTGAGGAATTTTGTATCTGTAGTCATTAGAAAGATTGGACTGTAGTTCTCTTTTTTAATTGGATCTTTTTCTGGTATTAGAATCAGAATAATACTTGCCTCCAGGAATGACTTTGGGAGAATTGCTTCCCTTTCAATTTCATTAAGGAGTTTGAGTAAAGTTAGCATTAAATCTTTTCTAAATTTATTGTAGAGTTCTGCTGTGAATCCACTGGAACCTGGGCTTTTCTTTGTTGGTAGGTTTTTTTGTCTTGTTTTTATTACATTTTCATTATTTTGTAATAGCGAGTTTGTATATATTCTTTTTTTTTTTTTTTTTTTTTTTTTTTTTTTTTTTTTTTTTTTTTTTTTTTTTTTTTTTTTTTTTTTTTTTTTTTTTTTTTTTTTTTTTTTTTTTTTTTTTTTTTTTTTTTTTTTTTTTTTTTTTT
>PVKA01041167.1:0-18261 GCA_004027165.1 Ctenomys sociabilis | reverse complement strand
TTTTTTTTTTTTTTTTTTTTTTTTTTTTGTCTTTTTGAGACAGGGTCTCACTATGCAGTTCAGGCTGTCCTTAAGCTCACTTTGTAGCTCAGGCTGGTCTCGAACTCACAACAATCCTCCTGCCTCAGCCTCCCGAGTGCTGGGATTACAGGCGTGCGCCACCACGCCCGGCTCTAAGATCTTGCCACTTATTGATCTCAGGGGAAATCCCCGTCTCTGTGATCCTGTAACATGGAGCCAAGGCTAGCAGGAAGGGGAAAGCAGAATAAGTGCATGCTGGCGGCCTCCTGTACTTGCTCGCCTGGGTGTGGGAGTGAGTGAGTGTCCTGCAGATGGCCCTGCAGCGGCTGCCTTCCCTTCCCCCCTAGGGAGCTCAGAGCGTGGGTTCCCATGGCCTCTTGTTTGTGTCCTCTCAGGCTCTGATCTGAACGATACAGCTGCCGAAGAAAAAGTATCAAACATAGAGGCTCTCAAGCTGAAATTAATGGTGGGCATCGCGCTGATGACCCTCCTCATTTTTATTCCCCTCCTGATATTCTGCATCATCACCCTGCACAGGCTCAAGCAGCTGAGGTAAGTAAGCCTAGTCACCTGCGAGCCCTGTGACTCCTGTGTGCTGCGCAGCTGACTCCGGCCTGCCTTGGCAAGCTGCTGGGAAAACGCGGCTCCTAATTTAGCTCACTCGGTTTTTATTCTGTTTTTTTTTTCTCGGGAGAGCATGGGCCATCTCTTGTTGAATGTTCATTCTTCTTCTTCTTCTTTTTTGGTGGATGCGGGGATTGAACTCAGGCCCTTGAGCTTGCCAGGGAAACGCTTATTCCACTGAGCCATCTCCCTTCGCCCCTGTTCATTCTTCTTGAACTTTCCCCCGCAAGATTTAAAGTCATCTATCGGTAGAAATAACATAGTCAACTGGAAAACACATAGACGATCTAGATAATGGCTATTCATAGCCGCGGAGCAGAAGGACCTTATATTCTCTTCTAAATTGCAGATTTGGCTAAACTCAACACTTCCCATTCAAGCAAACCTTGCCCGGGACCTCCAAACAGCAAATCTCCATCACATTTATGTCTTGAGGCCTATCCATTAGTTTTTAAAAAACAATTGTTTTTTTAAAAAACAAAATATTAACTTCAAATCAAAGCTGAATGAGATAAGGGCAGGCCAAATAGTTCAGGGGATTAAAGCACCTGCGAGTAGGCGAAGGGGGAGGGTGTTAGTCCCCCATCCTGCTATGCCGGCCAGCTGAGACTGGGCGTGGTGGCGCACAACCTGTAATCCCAGCTCTTGGGAGGCTGTTAACAGGTGAATCAGTGAGTCCGATCTAGCAGTAAGCTCCTTCCCTAAAAAATACAAAAAATAACCTGAAAGAGGGAATTATTTAAAAGTTCTTAGAAATCATCTTTAGATAATTAGAAATTACTTTTAAAAATTCTAACAAAATTATTTAATGTTCACTGTCATGATTAGTTACATTTTGGGGGGCTATGGTGGTTTTCATGAATGATGTATTTCCCGTTCTTTAAAACTCTAATCCTAGGTATTTATTTTCTCTATAGTTCATTTTGAATATTTTCTACTAAAGTTTTACTAAAGCAGTCTTCACTATTTTACTAAATTGGCTTCTAAATTATAGTCTTTTTATGTATTTGGTGCAGGGTCTCACTACATAGATCAAACTTGTAGTGATTCTCCTATTTTCAGCCTCTCCAGTGCTGGGATTATAGGTGTACACCACTACATCCAATCTTAATTGCCTTCTCAGTGGGCCTTGGGGGATCACCCCCTATGCTCTCTCTAAGCAGGTGCCTGTTTCAGTCAGCTGAGCTATTGGCCAGCCCTTTTAAATTATAGTCTTCTTTTTTTTTTTTTTTGGCGGAACCGAGGATTGAACTCAGGCCCTTGTGCTTGCCAGGCAAGCGCTTATTCTACTGAGCTATCTCCCTAGCCCCTAAATTATAATCTTAAGAGCTGAAACATGCTCCACTCACACAAGCCTTAGTACAATGAAATTATAATTTGAAAAATCCTGCATCATTTTTGCAATGTTATCAATAAAATTGTTGAAATTCATTTACATTTTGATTTTTGTGAAGACTTTTCTGAGTTACCAATGTAGCCAAATTATGAACAATGCTTAATCTATGTTTTCTTTTTTCAGTCCCAAAAAGGATAAGAGTCAATACTCCATTGACCCTGAGCTGGCCGCCCTTTCGTACTTCCACCCATCCGAGGGTGTATCAGATATGTCTTTTTCCAAAAGTGCAGAGAGCAGCACGCAAATAGGCAGCACCCCTTCATATGTGAAAGAACCAGAGACAAGAATGCCTGAAAATATACCAGCCCCAGATGACATAGTCCAACCTGAGGAGCCGCAGTTACTCACCAATGAGGAAGCAAATGAAGCCCCCAAGGAGGAAATCAACGTCCAATAGATACCATCCTCTTGTGACTCACCAATGTTTTTTGTCCTTGGCGTTAATGTTATAATTTTGAAACTACTGAAACATTCACATTTTCTGGAGTACGGGATTCTCACCACTCAAAACCAAATAATCATGACACAGAAATTGATATGGAATCAGATTTATTCAGGAGCAAATAACTTGGAAGATAGAGAGGGGGGATTGTCCTCTAGGCTCTCTCTCAAGCAATTCAGGGTACAAATTGGAGAGAATTTGGAAAGAAAAGGAACAGGGCAAGAAGTTCATGTACTGAGGAAGTTTTCAGAATCCTGGGCCTATTTTTTAATTTTTCTGGAATATCCCAGTGGACCCAATCACCTTGGATTACTTCTAGTTGTTTCTAGACAGACATGTTTTCCATGTTAAACTGCATAGGTGTTCGCATGCTTTGTCTTAGCTGAGGAACAAGATAGAAGAACAAGAAAGAATATCACATATCCTGGTATTGTCTAAAGATCCTTCAATGTTCTAGGTTGTTTAATTCTAAAGAAAGATTGTTTAGTAGTTAACACCTTAACCGTTCAGATTGAGCTTCTCTTTAGAATGCTGAACAAAAGATAGGAGATGTCAGATGGATTAGGGAGGGGAAACTACATTGTGGACAGGTAAAGGAAGTGGCTATGTAAGGAACTCTGCTGAAGGCAACTCTCAGACTAGTGGTGGTGATATAATGCCCCACTGTTGGTCATGCTTTCATATCCATGGGAAACTAGGAGTTGACCATATTCTGGTTACTTTCTGGGGAAGGGGAGTAAACAGTGGGGACTTCTGTATTGGCTTTGACATGGGGAAATGCATACTTGTTAATTTGCTTGTTTCTCCCTGTAGGGAAGTGGTGGTCAAAGTTACTTTTCCCTGTAATTTCTATAGGTATAACATGATACTTTTAAATCCTAAATAGACTCTCATTATTATGAAATTTAATCCTAATTTTAAAATTCCTTTTGTTCTTGGGAGTCTTAGAAATTCTTTTCTAATTCCTTAGAAAAACAAGGTTTGATGCTCCAAAGTCTGCTGGATCCATGGAACCTGTTGTCTATTTTTTTTTTTTTGGTCTAATTTTATTAATTCTAATTTCTACTTGGGATGAAGTATTTAATGTGCAAGTAGCAGAATGTAGTAGCAGCTAAACAACTAGTCCATGTCTTCCCAAGACATTATCTAAGGACATTCTGTGACCTAGTACCATTTTTTTCTTTTGTTGTCCTGGGAATTGAACCCAGGGTCTTCACATAGAGCTTCATCTTTAGCCCTTTAATTTTGTTTTGTTTTGTTGTAATAGGGCTTGTTATGTAGTAGAAGCTAGCCTTGAACACACTATGTAGCCCAAGCTAGCCTTAAACTCATGACAATCTTCTTGCCTCATTGTCCCAAGTGCTGGGATTACAGGCTCATGCTACCATGCCTGGCATACAAAATTTTTTTAAATTTTGGGACAAAGTTTCACTAAGTCGTCCGTATTGGTCTTTAACTTGTAATTCTCCTGCCTCAGCCCCAGGAATACTGGAATTACAATTGTGTACCACTATCACCAGCTACATAACACCGTTTTTGCCAAAGAGACTGGAGATTCATGTCCTTGCAATTACAATTTAGTTACGTGTCCTTTTGAAAAAAATATTTGAGATTCTCTCCTAAGGCACAGGCCCTGACAGGATCTGAGAGAGGACTGAAAGGATGTCCAGCCTGTGGATGTTGCTTCACTCTAGAGTGAGATATCTAAGGCTCCTGGGAGTTCCTTTCCAGGAAGGCGGCTCATCAAGTGGGTGGGCCAACCTGGGAAGGGCAGACTGAAGCAAGGCAGCTATAGCAGACTGAAAGCCACACATATCTTTAAATCCTGGCTCCCCTTCTAATTTAAAAGGTGAGTTAGGGGCCGGGGAGATGGCTCAGCAGAATAAGTGCTTCCCTGGCAAGCACAAGGGTCTGAGTTCATATCCCAGGCTCTGCCAAAAAAATAAATAAATAAAATAAAATAAAATAAAAGATGAGTCACCTAACAAAAACACTGCAAAATGTTTGTCATACACAATTTTAAAGACTTAATTTAAACCCAGTTTTGGGTTTCAGACTAATGCAGAGCAGCACACTGGGCAAGACCTCGTCCTTCTTTTAAATGCATCTGTTGACAAAGTTCAGCCAGAGCCCTTCTAAGGTATGAATCATGATCTCTGTTATTTCTCTGGATTTCATTCTCTATAATGATGCAGTTTCCAAGTTAATTGTAAAGATTTACTCATCTCTTGAGTGAGTAGAACCAAATGGTGACCCATTTTCATTTTAAATAAACTCCAGTGCTCAAAACCTGGAATGATTTCTTTGAGCAAATATTTAATCATGTTAGTTGTCTTCTCAGTTTTAACTGAGTGTACCTGTACCCCACTGAAGTGCACATGAATATTTTTTAATTTATAATTTATTCATCTATTTTTTTTATCAATACATTGTATCTTCTTAGCGGCCATCCATAAAACAAGAAGCAAACAGGACATCCTGTCCAAACACTCTTAGTGCAAATCTTCTCACTGAGTTAAGTGAAAGTAGCTATATATCTATCCTAACTATTCTGTATATACAAATACAAAATGGCCCTTCCTTTGTATCCTCTTTTTTTTTTTTCAGTCCTGTCAGAGATGGGTATTCCATTGGCATCTTGTCTTAGTTACTCTTCTTTCATTGCTGGGACAAATACCCAACACCCAAAATGAAGGAAGGAAAGGTTTATTTAGCTCACAGTTACTGGAGGTTTCAGTCCATATTCAGCTGGCTCCAAGGCAGAGTGGCACATGGCAGAGAGCAGCAGTTCATGGTGTCTGAACAACAACAATGCAACAAAGAGCAATAGCTACTGAAAATCTTTCTCTCTGTCTCTTATATTATATTCAGGCTCTCTGCCTCAGGCTGGGAGAAGTACTCACACCCATAATCCCAGAATGGATCACATATAATCCCAGTGGATCTTGAGTTAATCACAAACTCTAGAAGTCCCCACCCCATGACTACATGAGGCTTTGGAGGAGACAACTGGACACGAACTGTAACACATCTAAATACTTTAGGTGCATGAATTCAGCAAAACAGTTCAGCAGTCCACAATAGTTGTGGGTTATCCACAGACGTTAACTTGAGCCATTCACAGCTCAGAATATTAGTATGGCTTGGCTTTATATACCTCCTTTTTATACTTTTCTGCTGGATGGTTAAGACCAAGATAAAGCAAGACCTATATAGCAAGAAATGTAACTTTTGTATCAGATAAGGTCAGTCAGGTACCCTCATGGTTTATCCTGTAACCCTGTACCACACTTAGTAGATCCTTTGTCAGTGTCAGCCTTGTGGATGAGTCACAGCCATTGCTTGACCAATTTGCTCTGTGGCACACGAATATTTTTTAAAAATTTAAATTAACTAGTCTACTTGACAGTCTTCAAAAAGACATGTACCTCTTTTTCAAATTTTTATTTTAAAGAAAATGAGTGATACAGGATTTAACACAAAATGATAGAAAATTATCAACAGTTAAATATATTGCATAGTGTTATCTTCAATTATCAGGTATAGGCATGCAAAATTGATCAAACAATATAAGCACTAACTCTTCCTTTGAATGAACCTAATAGAAATTAGTAGTACAATTATCTTAACTATCAGATATAAAATAGCTAATAAAAGTATCTATCTATCCATCATCTATCCATCTATCATCTCTATCTCCCCATTTCCTTTTTTTTCTTTCCCCCATCCCAGTTGTTTTTTCCTTTTGAGCAGTTTCTTTTCCTTGTATAATATCTGTTGTACCTTTTGGATCTGTTTTACTCTTTTATGTTGAGGAGATTTGTTGTTTATACATTTGAGTCTGATTTAACTTTGAGTATGATCTCTAGCTGCACCCATTTACTGTAAAGGTCTCAACTTTATTTTTTTACAGCTTAGTAATACTCCATTGTATAAAAATACCACAACATTTTTTTTTCTTTGTATTTTAAGGAAGGGTCTACAGGATGTTCAGGTTCTCACTACTAGATCAGACTCATAGTGATCTGCCTGTTTACAGCCTTCCAAGAGCTGGGATTACAGGCAGGTGTCACCACACCCAGTCTCAGCACAGCATTTTTAAAAAAATTAAATTTTTATTAGTATGTATATCCAGTACATAATTATTTCATTACCCCAGCAATTTTATCCACTCTGTTGAGTTCATTTTAGTACATAAGTAGACTACTCAATCATTTAGTGTTTTGAAGATACAGACCTTTCAAATAAGACTGTAGCAAACTGTTAATACATCCTCACCATGATGCAACCCTTTGTATAGATATCTGAAAATTGGGTATTTCAGGGATGCGCCACGTAAAGTTTCCTGTGGTTATTAATTTTCCACAGTGAGTGCTTTAGCAAAGGCCCATTTACCGGCACATTCTTCATCCTTCACAATGTAGCAAGGTTTCAATGTAGATTAAGTCCAAATAGGATGTCAAAGCCCTAATAAGCTCCTCCTCCCTACCAGCTTGTTCATCAGCTCCTCCAGCTTTCTGATTCCCTCTAGTCACGTGGAATTGCCCTGCTGGTGTAAGGGACAGTGCCCACGTGGCTCAGTCTAGTAGAGCAACTGCTTCAAGTAGGGCTTTGACTCATCTCATGTTATTGAGAGCAAATGGTTGGATTTCTGGCTCTGTTGCCCTTTTCAAGATAGCATTTAGTCCAACAAGACAGCCTGATAGTTGCCCAGTACTGTAAATCACTGGGCTCATTTTGTTACGGTGGAGTCAATGCCTGATAAAGCAGAAATACTACCATAGTCTTGCACAGCAAACTTGTGCGCCTTATGCAGAATGTACCGAGTGGCTGAGACTGCTTTGAGAAGGGATGGCCACCTTCTGCATTCCAGCTGTTTGAAGAAACAACCAGGGGCCAGGGAGTTAGATGGCTTAGTGGAATAAGCACTTCCCTGGCAAGCGCAAGGGTCTGAGTTCAATCCCTGGTTCTGCAAACAAACACAAACAAACAAAAAAGAAAAACAACCAGTTGAGACAATTTTCTGGGAATCTGAATGAGCATCCTAAACTTCTGTTCTGTTCCTCCTAAAGAAGCAACTTGAAAGGCTTTCAAGGCCTGGGAAAACACAAGGCTGGCACTGATGTTAATTGTCAGTGTCAGGTGCTTGCTGGCACTCAGCAGTCCTATGTAAGGGCTCTGAGCTCAGTCCTTTTAAGCCTACACAAAGAGGTTTAACTCAAGTCCAAAAGTAGAGACCCAGTTCCTCAGAATCCTGCCATGTGCATACCGTTATAAAAGCTCTCAAGTCTTGAACAAATCCATATCGGTGTCAGGTCCCATTAAAGGCAGAACTGGAGTATTATTGGCTGATCTACAAGCCTTAGTTCATAGTTAAGAAATTTCCACAAAAACATCTCATTTTTTTCTAAGCATCTTTGAGAGTGTACTTCTGCGGTGCCATAGTTCCTTAAGTTAATACAATATTTATCAGCTGTGCATGTTACTGCCATCTGGCTAGGGGATTCTTCTCTCAACCCAGAATTACAAGCCAGAGAGTCAAACGAAAACTATTTACTGTATAGGGCAAATAGAAAGCTCCCAGTGCCAGGAGGTGATGCGAACAGGTTGCCACAGAGTGTCTTTAAGGATTTTTATATACAAGAATGATTACTGCTCAGACCAGTATGGGCCAACCAGAGGTCTGCCTATGAGGATACAGGCAGAAATGTCTGGCCAGAAGTGGGCCATTGGAACTCAGGGCTAAGCACACTATTGCAGGACCCATTAGTTATAACCTGTCTAAAATTATCAGCACAAGCAGAACAAAGGTACTCTTCAGAGGGATCGAAATAGGCACCTGATGCGACTGGTTATCTGTCACTGTTTTTGCCACAGTAGGCAAGAGGATCCCATTAATTTCAGATAGGAGGATACTACTAATTTAAGATGGGACCCTTGTCGGTCAGGTGCCAGAGCCCAGCCTGAGGCAGAGGGTCCTTATCCTGTGGCCTGACCTTTGGGCAGCCCTCAGTCCCACCTGTGTTGCTATGGTGTGTGGCCCTTTACCTCAGGACAGTCTAGTACTAGGATGGTTCCTGGGGTTGGCTGTGATGGTCAGGAGAACAGGAAGCACTTACCTTAGAGCTGTGAACAAACTTATTCCAGAGTCCCCAAGGGTCTCAGTGCCTCATGCCCTGGGAAAAGAACCTGAAATTCCAGTCCTTATTTCTTCTTCATTCCTCCCTCCTGCCAAGCATGCTGGTGGAGATGGGTCTGTCCAGGTTGTTATTCATTGGCATTTGGTGGTGGTCTCACAGTTTCTGAAACACTGGGTTGGTAGAGAGCCATTTCAGAGATGTTGGAGAGGATGGTGAGTGTGGCTGGCAGAGAAAGCATTTCTTTCACCCTTCCTGGGAAATCCTGTCCTCAGTGCCCTCCCTTACCCTCCCCACCTTGGAAGGAGCAGGCCCTGATGTCCAGTGAGAAAGAACTCCAGGCACCTGTTGCATTCCCTGCAGGTGTAACCTTGGGCGGTCAGATCCCAGGGCAGGCCAAAGGCTCCAGCCAGAGAATAGCAGGAGACAAATGGCTCATGTGGCCACCGTGGAGAGCCTGGTGAGGTCCACTGTAGGCAGTGAGGCATCCCGTGAAGCTCCATGAACAGCACTCACATGGGCTTCTGTGTGCAAGATGCCTTCATGGTCTTAGGTGGTTTCCCTGGCTTCCCCATCCCCATGTGGGGTTGCTAGAAGGGGCCTCCTGTGATCTTGCAAAAAGTGAGGTAGATCCCCCAGTGAAAGGGTAGGACAGAAGTCAGCATCTAGACCTGTGTTAATTCCAGCGAGGACACAGAAATTACTTACCAAAGTTAGCTTCTCCTACCTGCTACGGTGGCCTGTGAGCACAGCACTTAGCGAGGCTGAGACAGGGCAACTTAGTGAAATCCTGTATCGAAGTTTAAAGGTAGGAGGGGCAGGAGGAGGACAAAGGGTGAGGCTGGGATGTAGCTCATTGGTAGAGCCTCCTTGAATTCCATAGCTATAATTTCAGCTGTTCTCAACCATTTCTCAAGTGTGCCTCCATGGTAGCTCCTGGAGAGAAGAAAAGGTTTTCTGATAGAGTCTCCATAGGGGTGGTTTTGAATTCTTCCAGGAGGATACCTAAAAGGGGAATAGCAGGATGGAATGGGACCTCTAAGCCTAGGATTGAGGAGTCCCCACACTGATTCCCACAGTGGTTGCATCAGCCTATGCTCCACCCACAGTGCTGTTGGATGCTGCTTTCCAAATCCCAGCAGACCCAAATACGTTTCTGGAAGGTTACCCAGAAGTCCCTGACCCTTTCAGGTTTACTGAAAGAGAAACTGAATCCACCTTTGTCGCCTGGGATGACTCTCACTCTCATCCTGGCTCCTATCTGCCTGCCTTCAGAAGGTTGCCCTCCTACTACTTATTGTGGCTTTTTTCTTTCTTTCTTTTATGGTTTATTTTGCTAAGTTTCACTTTTCAAATTTTTATTAGTGTAAGGTTGTGACACAACAAATGCATTCACCATGGGACATGAATGCACATCCATGCCACATCTTGGTCTTTTATCCTCCCCCTGAAACCCACATCTCCCCATTCCTAGATTCCCTTCCCATTGCCACAAGTTCTAGCCCTCACTTCCTCACATGTTTTATTTCCTTTTCAAATTAGTTATTCTTTAAGTTTCTCATGTAAGAGAAATCATGCACTATTTACCCTTCTATGCCTGATTCATTTGACTTAGTAGCATGTTCTCAGACTGTACATTTTCCTACAAATGAGTTCAGTTATCTTTCTAATAGAGAATAAATGCTAAACAGAAAGGCTGTGAAATCCAGAGAAAGTATATAGCATAACAAGGAAGCCTTGTATGCTTTCAAAATGTGTGGGTTCAAGAAAAGAAACTTCAAGTCCTAAGATGTACAATTGGACCTCATGTCACATCTTAAAAATCTGTTGTTCGGGAGTAGGGAATAGTGTTGAAGTTGTCCCACAAATAATGCAGGCAGTTATCTCAGAAAGAGCGAAGAGTTCTCAAAGTAAACTGGAAGGTGCTGCCTGGCTGGTGTGGGATACAGCTGCTGTGTTGAGCCTTTTGTCCTGTCATGATCCTAGGTTTTCTCACGGGTGTGCAAGCCTGTCTCAAAGTTAAAAAGGACTTTTTTTTCCCCTGGACTTTGGTTGGTTTGTTGATTCTCAAAGTTTTATGATAGTTGGGAGCAGTGTGTATTTTGTGTCAGAGGATGCCTTAGACTGAGAGTCTTTAGACTCACTAAACACAGGCCAGTCCAGTGCTTTAAGTAATTGTTCTTGAGAAGTACAAGCCTATAACACTGTAAGCATCAGTGTAAGTTGATAGCTGTTTGAACTATGCCAGCTTGTTGCTGTTTGGCAATAAAGTGGTGAATAGCTTATATCCAAACTATGTTTTTATTCAACCTAATGCAATAGCTATCTGTAAACCAAACTGGACCATTGATATGCAAGAGATGGGATCAAAGCATAGGGTAAAGTTTTAATAAAATGTGTTACAATAAAAGGTATTGCCATTAATCCCCCTCACATTACAATCCCTTCCTTTGAACACAATATCTCATCATTTTTGCAGTTCTCTAATGCAGTTCTGGAAGGCGTCTTTTGTAAGTGACTTCAGTTGCTCTGCTGTGACTGCCTCAACACCTGAACTGATACAACACATTTACCCTTCAGGGCCCTTTTGACTTTGGGGAAGAGCCAGGGTCACACAGTTCCAGATCCAGAGAATAGGGCAGATGAGGCCTGGCTGTAATGGTTCACAGGTCTGCTTTGCTGTTAGATGGCCTGAGGCCGCAGCATTCACTGTATTCTCATCAACATTGTAAACACTTGCACAAATGAAAAAGTGATTCAATTGCTTCAGAAAGTGGCAAGAACAGTGGGATAAATGTGTCTGAAGTGAAGAAATTTATTGTAAAGGAGAACTAACGAGAATGTGTTTTTATTTTTACTATATTAATATTTTCACACTGAAACACTCATTGTATGTTTTGATCACCACAGTCACAATCAGGCCTCAGTGCACTTTCATCAGTCACAGGAATGAGCTAGACATTTCAAAGACATGAACAGTGATCATCAGTACTTCTCATTTATTTTTTAAGAAACCATTTATTTTTCTTAATAAGCGGTTCCTATATTTAAAATTATATAGCAGAGTTAATATCCAGGGAAGAAATTGCTGGCCCAATATATACTAAAATCAGCATTTTTATCCTATCCTAAGTCATTTTAAAGATAAAATTTATTTTCTGTTGACAGCACCAGGTGTGACTATGGAAGGACTAGAGAGAATAATAATAATTATTATAAAACCCAAAAACCCTGAGTCAGTAAAACAGGTAGAAGGAGGAGAATAGAGAGGCTTTCCAGATTTATAGTAGCATTTCAAGAAGACACCAAAGCCTTCTGGCCTTCCTCAGTCAGAATCTTCCCAAAGTCATTCTACTCCAAGAGAAAATGCACATGCATGTATATACACACACACACACCCATGCACACACATGCACACACACACAAATGCATGCACACACCCCTGAAGTTTATAGTAAAGACATAATTGCTAGACAGATTAGTGGAGTTTTCCCTTACCTTTCTTCTTAATCTCCTATGCATATTTATGTTATATGTTGTATATGTTGCTGGCCATTTGCTTGGGCATGTTTGCTGGCAGCTGCCCAAATCAAAGGGGGGCATTTGTTCAAAGTTAATTCTGAGGAGTTGGAGGAGCACCATTTATCCCAAATCACCATTTCCCCCATCCATGTGTGCAAAGGCTTTTCATAACAAGGAGCAGAGTGAGGGGGACACACGACTAGAAAGCAAAGATGTAGAGGCTTGCTTTGTTGCCCTGTGGCCATTGTCCCTAGGAATGGAAGCTGGCCCCACATCTGTGTAGTCTGCCACTTCATCTGTGCCAAGGAGAGGGTCTTGATTATACCTGCTCAGCTGGTACAAGCTTAGAGAACCCGCTAGAAGAAAAATATCTGACTCTTAAGGTTCAATTTGCTGTGCTGGCTACACAAATAATTTTAATAATATATTGCAATTGGGCTGGGCAGGTAGCTCAGTGGTCTAAGCACCAGCCTGGCAAGTGCACGGACCCAGATTCAAGCCCTGGTACAGTATGCTGTGCCAGCCCTGGAATAAGGTGTGGTAGCCTATAATCCCAGCACTGGAAGGCTGTGACAGGAGGATCACTACGAGTCCGAGTGCATAGTGAGGCCCTGTACCAAATAAATAAATCGCAATGGCAAAGCAAGTGACTGGTTAGCAATCTATCTTGCAAAGTTGACACAGTTGACTTTTCAAATTAGCGAATAGTTTTATAGGAATTTATGCTTGTAAAGTTATCCCAACTCAATGCTTTTTGAGAATCTTGTTCTAATTTTGTTTGCACAATCATATGTCACTCAGGTTAATGTAACCTTCCCTGAAAAGGAAATGTAATGACACTTGCTTTACTGTACTTATCTTTTTCCCATGAGATTTTTAAAAAGCAAGATATGTTGTATTATGTGAAGAAGTTCTAGCCCACAAACAGGAGAGTTGTGTCCCCTGCCAAAGCTGATGGCAACCTCACCAGCTTTCTTGACTCAAATGGGAGACATTTAATTTTTTATCTCCACCTTATTGTAAGTGCATACCTTATTTCCAACTTTATTTCCTTAAGTTATGCCTCCGTAATCCCCCAGGGGCAACAGTGGGAATCAGTAAATTGATTTCTGATGACAAGCATTTTCCCTGCTCATTTCCCCCCATATCTACCAGTTTTATTAAAAGCAGGTATATTGTCATTGCAGAGCCTGTGAACCATAAGTTAATATTTGCCTTCGTTGTTTACAGATCTAGGGCCTACAAATTCACTTATCTACAAAATTATTTGTAATACTTAAATCAATAGTTGGCTGCGCTTTTGATAGTCATTTGTGGGCACGCACAGAGTGGCAAAAATTTGAATTATCTGCCATGAACATTCCCACATGGGGCCGGGTTAGGTGCCACAGCCTGTGGCTTGGTCTCTTCTGCTGGTACAAATGTCCTTTAGCAGTGCTTTCTTCTTCTTCTTTTTTTATTAATTTTAATAAGAACGAAATAGCAATGAGACAGTTTCAAAATAGGTTAGTAGGACAGTTACAATAATTAATACATTGCATATTGCTGTCTTCATAGTAGTTATTCAGAGAACAAAATGCAGACATGATATCTTGTCTAAATACTATTAGCACGAATCTTCTCATTGTACTAAGAGAAAGTAGCCGTGTGGTCCTTCATTTATATCCCCTTTTTTGTTTAGTTTTGTCAGAGATGGGTATTCCATTGCCATTCAAATATTGTAAGTGCTTGAATTCAGCAAAGTAAGCCAATATACTCCAATAGTCCATAATAGTAGTGGGTTTTCAGCAGAAATGGCAATGTCAGAAGTTGTTGACTTGAGCCTTTTACAGCTCAGCATATTAATATGGCTTTACTTTTTATATCTCATGGTTATCCTTTTCTGTTAGATGGTTAAGACCAAGTTAAAGCAAGACCTACACAACAAGAAATGTAACTTTTGTATCTGACAAGGTCAGTGAAATCCCTTCAGGATACCCTGAAACCATGCACAGCAGCTTGTAGAAGGTGTCAGCCATGTGGATGAGTCACGGCCACTGCTTGACCAATTTGCTCTCACGAAAGCCTGAGAGAATGTTTTCTCTCCAGGTGATTCTCCTTAGGCACACTTGACATCGTTAATCATTTTCCTCTGTTTCCCCATCTTCTCCTTGATCAGAAAATTTGGAAAAAGAAACAAGAAAAGAAAATTTGGGACACCATTGAGTTACAGGATGTCATAATATATTGAACATATGTCCTGAGTCCTCACTGACCTTGAACTGGCAGTGCTTTCACCGTCATGTTTTTCTGTACTGTTGTGCTTTGGGTTGGCATTTTCATGCTCAAAATGATGCTGTCCTGTGCTCCTGAGGGTAGAAGTCGTGGTGTGCTTGACAGAGGAAACACCGGTTATGCACACTCTTTGGGCATGTGTTATATCACCCTGGTTTTGTATATGTGAAAAATTGTGTCAGACATGAAGCACACATATAATAAAGTTGAATAACTGATGGAAATGTTAGGATAGTAACTAAATATATTCCACTTTTCATAATAAATGTTACTATGAAGGTCGGTATCAACCTGGTGGGTTTTGTTCTGTATTGGGGATTTTGGCTTCACTTTTTTCTCTTCTGACTGCATTGATTTAGGCCTTTTCTTTCCTTGTTGTTGTAAAATTAGCTAGGCCTTTTTCTATTTTGTTTATTCTTTCAAAGAACCAGCTGTTCATTGGTTTTTGTCTCATTTTTTAGTCCTTGACTTCATTATTGTTTAGTGTGATCCTTATAGTTTCCTTACTTGTACTAGCTTTAGATTTGGGTTGATCTTGAGATATATCATGAAGTTGTGTATTTGGACTAAAACTGTTTTTCCGATGTGGTTTGCATGATTATAAAATTCCAAGGCAGATTTCATTGTACTTCACAGGTTGCACTATGTTGTACTGACATTATTCAATTCCAAGAACTCCCTAATTCCTCTTTGATGGTTTCTATGACCTATTGATTATTCAAGAGGGTATTGTTTGTTTATTTATTTATTTATTTATTTATTTATTTGGCAGAACCGGGGATTGAACTCAGGCCCTTGCATTTGCCAGGGAAGCGTTTATTCCACTGAGCCATCTCCCTGACCTCAAGAGGGCATTGTTTAATTTATGTGCATTTGGACAATTTCTGTGGTCTCTTTTGCCATTGGTTTCTAGTTTCGTTGCACTATGATCTCATAATATACATGGAAAATTTTCAATTATTTTAAATTTAGTTATATATGCTTTATGAGCTGGCATGCCTATTTTGGAGATAGTCCTTATAGTGGATTTCTAACTGGTGGTCAATTTATTAGACCCAGCTGAATTAAACTAGCATAGTGCAGGGTGTGGAAGGCCCACCTGAAGGTTGTTACCAGCAGCATAAAGGCAGAGCAGGAGAAGCTGCTGGAATGCTGCTGGGACGCTTTGTGGAGAAGCTATTGGAGTTGTTGGAACCCGCTAGTTCTCTTGGGCTGTTCTGCTGGAGGACCTCGTCGTGCTGGCCTTCCTGATGGACTCTGCATAAGCTTTGGTCCTCATCTTGAGCATCACTTCCTGCTCTGGAGGCGAAGATGGTGCACTGCTCAGCCTCATGAAGAAGCTTGTCACCTTGGCTTTCCTGATGGAAACTCAGCTTTCCTCATCACTGGAGAAGCTCGGCACCTCACTGTTGCTGGGGTTGGCTGTGGTAGTTTTGGGGGAGCTCTGATATTTTCATCATCTCTATGTTCTTGTGTTCAGAATTTTACCCGAGACTGAAGTTAAAGATAGCAGACTAATCTGGCAGTAGAAATTTCAAGGTAAGTTAATGCCAAGGTTGTGTCATGATTACTATCACATACTTTAAGCCAGATTTATGTTGAAAATCAAAAGCTCCGGAAAGAATGATTTGAAATATTTTGAGTTTGGCCAAAAAGGAAGCATCAATAAAACTGCAGCAGCCAGGTGTGGTGGCGCATGCCTGTAATCCCAGCACCGGGGAGGCTGAGGCAAGAGGATTGTTGTGAGTTCGAGACCAGCCTGAGCTACAAAGTGAGCTTAAGGCCAGCCTGAACTGCATAGTAAGACACTGTCTCAAAAAGACAAAAAATAAAAAAATAAAATAAAACTGAAGCCTACAATAATGAACAGAGGGGAAATTGGTAGCTGAAAATACTAAGGAGAAAAAAAGCAGGTATTTCAGAAGAGGACAATAGAAAAAATGACCTGAACACATCGCAAGTAGCAAAACTTTACTGTTTGCAGCCTCAGAATTATAAAAGTGCTAGTAAAGGTACAGGGGGATGGGAACAGGAGAATGAGAAAAGAAAATTTTAAAAAGTTAACGGAAGATGAGAAGGCAGAGAGAAAAACAAGACCAGGAATACTATTGAAGAGTGGGAGAATATTAGCAGAATTAGATAAGGACAAAAGAGTAAACAAGAAAAAGAAGGTAAGAACTAAAGAAAAACATGGAGAATAAAAATTAGTAAAAAATAGGACAAAGGAAGGAAAAATCCCTACACCAATAAAACAGTGAAGGAGGAGGAAGGAGGGAAGGAGGGAGGGAGGGAGGGAGAGAGACACAGAGAAAGTGAGAGACAGTGAAAGAGAGCCACATAAAAATTATGACCAAAGGGCCAGTGAGATGGCTCAGTGGAATAAGCACTTCCCTGGCAAGCACAAGGGCCTGAGTTCAATCCCTGGTTCTGACAAAAAAAAACTGTGGCTGAAGAAGTTTAAGAACCACATAATGATTTTAGAAAGATGAGTTTATTATGAAAGTTCAGTAGATATGAGCACAATACAATAATGCATTGCTACACAACTAGGCAAGGGACAACTTCAAAGATGAAAGATCTTACATGAGGCAAAAATGTTTGGTTGGCAAAAAAGAAAACTACACTGTATCTAGTTTGTTCATTTCTGAGTACTGTCTCAGACAAAAATGAGTTGGGGCCAACAGGCTTGCATGTCTTAGAGTGAAGTGTGTTGGATCTGGCTAAAACCAAGGACACTTGCATAGCACGTTTAAGGCTATCTGTATGTAGCATTTCTTCCCCTGGGGAAATAGGCAGTTTCTCTGCAAAAGGCAGCAGCCAAGGTTATTTCAGCAAACACTTGCATCTCACCACTCTTATCAAGACCTGACAAGACCCAAAAAGAAAAACATCTGTATTTTTGAATTAGTGGCTTCTTTCCAGGATCCACACTTTCAGACTCCAGGAAATCACTTTTTTTCCCATACAGCTTACAGACTGTCGTCTCTCCCTGGAGCTCCCTGTCCTTGGAGGCCCATCTTATGTCTGTGGGGCAGGGTTGTCTTCCTCAGGAGCTAGGATAAGAGCTTCCAGACTGCTTTGTTCTTTTCTCTGCATTGTGGTCCATTTCTCCAATTTCTCTGTAACTTCTCTACTTCTGTCAGTTCCTTCCTGATCCCCAGAGACCTACTTCTTTTTTTTTCTCTTTAAGTTGTTGTTTTCCAGGTTCTGGCCATTGGCTCTTGGAAAGGCTGAATTTTGCAGCAAATCACCACCCTATTTTCCCCCCTCTAATGCATTAAAAAAAAATTCTACCATATCTGAACTCTATTAACTTACCTGTGGAAAGAATTTGTAACTTCAAAAAATAAAACATTCTAGGACTACGGGAAAACTCAGCAATGAGAAAGACTAAGAGATGTGATGAAATGACAATGACAACTCAATTTCTGAGAAAATGCTGTTGACTTTTGGCCCTTAGGGGCCTCCTAAGCTAAATAAAGCATGGCATTCACTTAACAAGCACCTGCTATGTGCATTCTACGGGCAGATGTGGAGGCATGCAATGGAAACATGTGTCTGTAGCTGACTGTGTCTCCTCTGTAGCACAAGCTACTCAGGGGAGAGCACCGGATGCCACCCCCTCACCTCCAAAACGTCTGTCTCCTGCCTGGTTTCATCACAGTGAGCCACCTCACTCTAAGACCAACCCATTCTTTCTCATACTTTCTCAATTCTTATGTGAAACAAAACATGGGTTTTCTTGACAAAACTGTCTTAACAAATACCTTATGAGGGGCTGGGGAGATGGCTCAGTGGAATACACGCTTCCCTGGCAAGTGCAAGAGCCTGAGTTCAATTCCCAG
>PVKA01041166.1:0-10683 GCA_004027165.1 Ctenomys sociabilis | reverse complement strand
GCCATAAAAGAATGTTCACTAGAACTTTTGGGAAGATGGTGAGCTCTGAGTAGTGAAGGTCACACATTAATGAAGACTAAAGTTGACATTTTGTTGGCCAAGGATTATATTAAGAAGAAAAAGTATAATCCTAAAGATAAGGCAGGTAGTTTCACTGGTTGGGTCTAGTTGGAAGGTTTATGGGATAATTTTGAGGTCCTACATGTGTTCTCCACACAGATTTTCAGCTATGAGCATGCATCTCAGCTGTTTTTTACCTCATTGCTGGGACAAAATACCAGACACCCATATTTAAGAAAGAAAAGATGCATTTAGTTCACAGTTAGTGGAGGTTTCAGTCTGTACTCTGCTGGCTATAAAGCTGTCTGGCACATTGTAGAAGGCAGCCATTCATGGTGGCAGGAAACAGCAGAGCAAAGGGAGGAGATGCAGCTGTGGCTTCTTCCATGCTTCTCTCCCTTCCTTCTGTAATGACTATGAAAACTAGAGCTCCGCCGAGGAAGTGGTGCGCAGAATCTTTCCTCAACTCCCTTTGTATCCTTTTTGTGATGAGTCACTCTAGGGTGGTCCCTCCACCCCCTAGAGAGTGGAGTCACTGAGAAATCCAGCCAAGCTTCCAACTCCTGAAGTTGACACAATGTATGAACCACCACAGTCCACCCCTTCTTAACTTGGCAACTAGACATACTTCTTTAAACCAATCTCCAGATACAAATACATGCTTATTAACATTTCACAACTTCAATATTATAACACAGGTTTAGTATCACTAGGAATCTCTATTAAGTCTATCAACATTATATTACATAAGAACCACACTATCCTGCCCCTTGGGGCCTGCCCATTAGCTCAGTTGTTTAAGCACTTGTTCATGCAAATGCAGTTAAGTGCAGGACACTCCAGTTTGATCCCCACCTCCACCTGCATTACCAGACTTGCCCTTAAGGCAGCCGGAGCCAGCAAAAAAAAAATTCTGCACATGTGCCTCCCAAAACTCCTCCATGTCCCTTTATTCAAAAGGCATTTAGTCTAACTGCAAGAGTTGCCGAAGTCCTAATAGTTTTAGCATTGCTATAGAGTCCAATTCCAAATCTCCTTTGAGATCTAAAGCAAATTCCTAGCTGTGAGTCCTTGTAGAAATGAAAAATTAAACACTTCCAACATTCAAAGGCACAAGATAAACATTGCCATTCCAAAAGGTACACATAGCAAGACTTAAACTATTGGAGCCAAAACAAGTCCAAAATCTAGAACAGCAAACATTTGGTCCTGTAGTCCCATGTGGAACATCTAAAGCGACAGTAACAAGTTGTGAACTCCAAAAGCCTTACATGGCTCTACTCCAATGGCACTTCTGCTGCTAGTTCCCAAGGCTGTCCTCTCAGGCCAGATTTTTTTCCATTTTTGTAGCTTTCCTTGAACAATCCATGTTTCTGAATTTCCTGAACTTCTGGGGTTCCCACTGAATAGGCTTCTCACTCTCAGTTTTATACACTGCCCTCCCAGGGGCACACTGCCTGGCTTACCAGGCCTTCTGAAATTTAGGTGGAAGGCTTCTTAACCTTAGAACTCCTATGTTCTGAACGCACTTAAAGCCAACAGCACGAGGATGATGCCAAAGTCTGCTGTCAGCTGTAGCAGTAGCCAGGTTTTCTTGTCTCTTGGCCGTATAAGTTGAGTGCCTGTATCGCTGAGTACTCTGACTCTGATTCCCAGGAACAAATTCTCTATGCCTGCCATTCTGGAACCTAATGTTGCCACTGCCTCCATTCTGGTGCGTGGGACTCTGAGGCTTTCTTCTCAAAGCAAAGTCCCTCACCTTTGTGGTTCTGAGGCTGCAAATGTCAAGAACCTTTCACCTTTTGCAGTGCCCTCATGTCACTTTTTCTATTTTCTTGCTCCTCCTGAGCAATGGAGATCTCAGCTTTAACGTTGCAATCCACAACTTTACTAATGTTTTCTTTCTAGCCAAGGTCACAACATTTTAAGTCATCCTCCTGGGCTCCTTGCACTTGATTCTTCACATAAATCTGACTAAAAGCCCTCCACAATAGCCATGCCACTGTCTGAATATCCAACTGTCTTGAAGGTTTCTTTGTCAGGTTAAACAGTTCACCATGCTTAATCTCAGTCTCAGTCAAAGTCTCTGGATAGGAGCAAAATGCAGACAAACTTTCTACCAAGCCATAACACAAATCAACTGGAGTCCAGTGATCAAAACAGAAGCCTCTCCAGCTTGGTCTTTACAGGCAGGATTTCTATCAGCCTTCTGGCCTTCTGATCTCTGACCAGAACCTTCTGTACAGAACAGCTGAAGCCATTCCAGCTCTTCGCTTGTAGGCAATATCTTCAACAATTTTCTATCTGTTCCCAAAACCCCATTCCCAAAGATTCTTGAATGACATGATCAGATATAGTAACAGCAAAGATTCCATTTTATGGTACGAAATTCTGTCTCAGTTACTTTTCACTCAGTGCTGGCACAAAACACCCAGCATCTCAAATTAAGAAAGGAAAGGCTTATTTAGCTCACAGTCAGTGGAGGTTTCAGTCTTTACTTTGCTGACTGCAAGACAGTCAGGCACACTGCAGAGGGCACCCATTCATGGTAGCAGTAAACAGCAAAGCAAAGGGAGGAGATGCAGCTGCAGCTTCTTTCGAGCCTCTCTCCCTTCTTTCCATGCTGACTGTGAAGACCAGAGCTCCTCTGAGGAAGAGGAAGGCAGAATCCTTTTATATCCTTCCCCTTCTACATCCTTTTTGAGCTGAGTCACTCTAGAGCGAGACCTCCATGCCCTTAGGTTGGAGTCACTGAGCTGATTCAGCCAAGCTTTCAACTTCTCAAGTTGACACAATGCATGAACCACCACAGTATGGTAAAAATGTTGTCAAATGTATGTTCAATTTCCATAGCTGGAAATGCTGAGTATGATCTGGAGCAGCCTGTGTGTTCTGCTGCTTTTTATAGTTTACAAATAATACTGCTACTGCTTCACCTTCACCTTCACCTTCACCTTCACCTCTTTTCTTTCAACTGTTGCATGCTCCACCCTAAACCCAGACTCTGCAGAGAGGGAAATTCTGAAAAACGAAGGTTCAACTTATGAAACTGGACACTTTTCTAAGTCATTCCATGGTGTGTAAGACAGTATTGCACTCATCCTGTTCGTATCTTCTGAAATATTTCCTCTCGTTGGAAACTATATAACTTCTTCACTGTATCATAGTAAGTAGAATACCCATCAGAGCTCGCCTACACAGTCTATTATTAATTGTTTAGCAAACAATTAATTCATTTGTTGGGAATTAACACAGGATATAAAATTAGTATAAAAAGAATTTAAATTAATAGAATTAGCTTAAAGTTTTGCAAATTTATTACTTTCTGTCTTAATGTAGGAATTGTTTATATCATCAAAAATTAGAGAAACTACTATTCTTTTTGCTTGGAAAATTATGAATTCTAGGTACACTATGTCTGTTAGGTGCAGACTTAAACATTATGATCATAGAGAATTAAAAATATGTTGAAACACACAGGATAAGTATTTGGTGCAGTGATTAATTTTTGATGATGCTATACCTCGCAGTACCCACCTTTCCTTCCAGCTTAGAAATATATATGCATTTAGGCAATGGCATACTTTAGAAGAAGGTTTGGAGTAATATGAGAAGATGCTTTGTTTAAAATATTTTTTAAAAAACAATCAAAGTTTTGGTAAGAAATTTTCTGGCAACAATCTAATCACAGGGTCATGTCTTAAGTAACAGAAATTACGTGTTCAACCTGAGACAGGTTTTTATTTTTTCTTTCATTATGTTGCTTTCAAAGAGAAAGGTTGAAAAGGACAAATCAACCACTGAAAAGTAAAAGTAAAACTAAACTGAACATCTATTAGTAATTAATCCTTATAATTGGTCACCATATTTATATACCCTAGCAGCCAGAATTAGGTTTTCAGTTGACAAGCTATGTAGCTCTAAACTCAGATGAGAGTTAACAGTGATTGAAAAGATAATATGAAAGGTGAAGGAAATGCAGCCATTCAAAGGAAGGGTTTGAATTTATATTCTGGGTCAAAGATGGAATTTGAAAAGAGTTGACAATGTGTAGAAAATAAGTGCTAATAAAACTGGCACTTTATTACTTTTCTATTTGAGTTAAATCTAGCAACTCTAGAGTAATGATCATAATTCTGTGTAATTGTTTTTTTTTTTTTTTATCTTAGAATTCAGTGTGCTGACTATTTCTAAGAGCTTGGCAAAAAATATAAGAGTTAGACTCTAAATCTGAGTCCTGATGCACTAGTCCTGTGATAGGCTAAAATAACTACTATTACCTTTCATTCAAACAGCATTTTATCAAGTGATTTCACATAAAAGATCTCCTTTGATGTAACTGTTAGGTGGTATAATGTCCATTTTGTGGACAGTGTGAGTTTTTTGATGTGGAAGATGAGCTGAAATAGGAGAAGTGACAGAAAATTTACAGACCTCTGGAATAACATTCCACAATGGAGTATTCTTTATAATTATCCTGGCTGAATAGCACCATCCCAAGTTCTTAAATCATCAACAATGCCATTTTTATGGTAGAGGATAAGAGTTATGATCCTTTGACTCTTTAAATTTTCTTCCTTGACAAAAGTGATCTACCTTCCAGCCAACCTGTCTTGATGATCCATAGTGTTGCTAGCCTGGTGCCACAAGATATGATAGAGTACTCCTAATGGCTCTTGGTCTGAGAAAAGTGTTGCTTACATATAACATGATTCTTACGGGATTTGAAAGTAGAAGATACTAGTTGGAGTCATTAATAATACAACCCATTGAATTTACTTTTTACATTGATTGCATTGTGATTATGGTTTAAGTAATTTATTAGGATGGTTTACCATTCAGGTTATCCTATGTCAACAGGACAGTGCCTTAACCTAATTCTATTGAGAACTTGAAACAGTCAAGGAATAGAGCTGTAAGGCCATGACAGAGTCATTTGTCTCTGTTTCATGGACTAATTGACCATCATGCCTAGTCTCTTATATTCTAGTGGCCACGTCTTACCTGTTGCTGGTACTCAGGTCAAACAATTTATTATCAGATTTATTATATTTCAAGCAAATTTCTCACAGACATTTGCTAGATTTCTTACTTAGCTGCCCTATGGGGTCATTAAAGTTAGATTGCCATTATGTTCTCCCCACAAACAGTGCTTTTCCCCTCCGACAGCTGTTCCCTGTGTCTACCAGTGGTATTGTTGTTTACTGTTTTCTCTAAGCTAGCCATTTTGGAATCTTCCTTAGTGCCATACTTTATGAATCATTTTTTCCTGTCAAATCTCAAATGTGTTTCTCACCAACTTCTCCAGTTTGCTCTTACAAATTCTGTGCTATTGAAGTTGTCTCTTATGGTCTAGATTCCCCCTTGTTTTTCTAACTGGTTTCCTTGCCATTGATCTCTCTCCATTCTTGCTCCATGGCTGTCAGTTAACTTGCTTTAATGTTAGTGGAGCAGTTTGGGGGTGAATGATGATGCTGAAAACTACACTTTTCTTTGTCAAGAAGGCAGAACAACCTTACGCTGTTTAGCAGAGGGAAAGCTGACCCTTCATGTTCTAGGATCCAGTATGGATCCTGCTCATGAACCAACTTCAGGAAAGTATAGCAGTGGCCATGGGGGTGACGTACAGAGACAAGAAGGAAAAGTGAGGTGCTGGCAAAGCAAAGAAAGTCATCAATGCTTGTTAATAACCTGAAGCTGCATGTCTAGGCTATGGTGGAGGTACATGAGAATGTGGCTCTGGCCAAATGGGGCAGAGTTTCTGGACAATGATTGTTGTGTATGGACAATCAGCAAAGAGGAGAATGTTGGGTGAAGCAATTGAACCTGCCATGTGGCCTCCTTGTGCTTCTTCCTCCTCACACAAGGGTCCTTGTGGTTAGCTGAGCAATTGTTTTTTTCTTGTGGCCAGCTCAGCCCACCCTGGTGGCAGGACTGGCGTGGCATGTGGTGTAGCAGTCCCTGAACATTTGCCTAAGCTTGCCTAAGCAGGCGCTTCAGACTGCTGAGCTATCTTGCAGCCCAGCTGCACAACTTTCCTTTGTTGTCATTATCCACTTTTTAAATTGACAAATGATAATTAAATATTTTTACTGTGTCTTACATACCCTTTCCATGAATGTATCTATGCATTGTGCCATGGCTGAATCAAGCTACTTAGTACATGCATTAACTCTTGTATATATCATTTTTCTGTGCTTTCAAGAGCATTTAAAATCTACTCTGTTGGTAATTTTCAAGAATACAATGCATTGTTACTAAGAGTTAACAGCATGTTACACAGCACACAATTTGAATTATTTCTTCCTGTCTACCTGAAACTTCTAGCCCTTTGGTCAATCCCTTTCTAGGACCTTACCTGCCAGTCTGTGGTAACTAGCCTTCCCCGTGGGATCTCTATGAATTTGCTACCTTTAGACACTTTGTAAAGTCAAGTCCTACAGTATTTCCCCCCTTCGATTGACTTTCACTAAACGTAGTGTCTTCCAGGTTGATTCATGTTGTTTCAAATGACAGGATTTCCTCCATTTCAAAGATTGGATAACATTCCATTATGTACACACTCAATATTTTCGTCATGTACACACACACACACACACACACACACACACACACACACACACACACACACAGTGGTGGACACCTAAGTTGATTCAATCCTTTATTTTGTGATACTGGAGATTTAACCCAGGGCCTTAGATCTTAGCTACATCCCCAGGCCTTTACAGATTTTTGAAGATAGAGTTTAGCTAGATCCCTAAGACCCCAGACTGAGGTCACACTTGAGATTCTTCTGTTTCAGCTTGCCAACGAGCTGCAAGTATGGGTGTTATTTTCAAAATATGACAACATGTTAAAATCTCACATATCAGACTCTAGAATGAAAATTGCCTTTCCATAAAAAATACAGAGGAAAGAATATGGACTTTTAGTATTAATTATAGCAATGACTACATCATTTATGAGCTCCATAAGAGGAGAGACAGTGCTGGCTTTCAGCTCCTATTATAATATTTGAGATATAACTAGAATTCAAGAAAATTGGTTGAGTGAGTAAAATAACAATGTGTTAGCCACAAATATTTTTTTATTAATTTTACTGAGAAACAAATAGCAATGAGAAAGTTTCAAAACTGATTAATAGAACATTACATATTATTGTCTTTGTAGTGGTTATTCATAGCAAAAATGCAGACATAATATCCTGTCCAAAAACTGTTAGTACAAATCTTTGCTCTTATTGAATTAAGAGAAAGTAGCTGTACATATATCCTGACTATTTGTATATACAAATACAAAAAGGTCCTTCATTTTTATCCCCTTTTTATGTTTAGTTTTGTCAGAGATAGGTATTCCATTGTCGTTTAAATATTGTAGGTTTGTAAATTCAGCAAAGTAATCCAATATAGTCCAGTAGTTCATAATAGTAGTGGGTTATCCATAGGACTGGCAATGCCAGAAGTTGTTGACTTGAGCCTTTTAAGCTTAGCATATTAATATGGCTTTACTTTTCATTTCTCATTTTTATACTTTTCTGCTGGATGGTTAAGACTAAGATAAAGCAAGACCTACATAACAAGAAGTGTAACTTTTGTATTTGACAGGGTTGATCATAGCCACACAAATATTAAGTATAAAATTAAAGACAAATGCTCAAATGTAATTTTATATTAATTAAGGTGAAAATGATAAGAACTCTGGAACAATGCATTTATGTTTCAACTAGCTTCAGAGTACCTTAACAAATGACCTAAATTTCAAGAAACTCACAGCTTAATGGAATTCTGTCTTAAAATGAAAAATACAAAAACAATGGGAGATACAGGTCAGTGTGAAGGCTCTGGTTCAATCCCTAGTACTACATAAAGTCATGCAATGAATTATTTATTGCACTGTTCTTTTTAACATTTTTTGAAAGATTTTGCCTTAGAAAGGGTAATTTTAAACTCTGCATGCTCTAGTAAGCTTGCTCTACCTTTGCCATCCTGATTTATACCTGTAGTTGTCTACTATTTAATTTCTTTTGCCTTTACTTTTCACAATTATTTGAAATTATTTAATTTTGTCAGTTTCTGTCCTAATCTTTTTGAAAAGATTTTAAAACTTTTTATAATTGTCAAGACAAGGGGCAAAGTTACAACTTCTCATTCCTGCTTTGAGAAGTTCAATAACTAATACTATTACATTTACTTTTTCTCATTAATTTAAGCTTTGATTAATTCACCTTGGAATTTGCAAGGTATAAATGCATGTAAAACACACATAGTCTAAATGTGGTTGTTTGAAAGACCAGTAAATGTTTTGTTTAGGTGCAGAACAGACAAACTTATTATTTGAAACAGGATCAGAGACTGTTGCTTCATAGCTTAGTTGGTTTCCTTTCTGGTATCTCTAGCTTCCTCCCATCTTAGCTCAATGGTTGTGATGAAGCAGAAAATATAGACTTTGCTTATAATAGAGATCAGTTCAATGGGGGTCAACTCACTTTAAACACTGACATTTCTTCAATTAGTAAACCAACCTAATAAATTTAGCCACTTCTCTCAACATTAGCTAACGCAAGCTTTTTTGGCTTATTGAGTGTACATGCAATTTCCAAGAAGAGTGTAAATGATTATGTGTCCTGTGTAGCACACAGTCTTTGAACAATATGTTTATCCACTTAAGCAAATACAGGCAAGTGTCATATCACTGATAACTTTGTTGCATGAAACATAATTCTTCTTGGCCTTGATTTGACACAATGGGTACATTAGATTTTTTAATAAAGAGTACCAAATTTATTTCACAGTTTCATTTTTAAATCAGAGCTGTTGGACAATGATGAACTTAAAATGTATCATCAGAGGTGCAGTAGACATTAATAAGCTATTAAGTGCTACAGTAAATAAAATTACTGGATCATGCACTTAGACAAATTATGTTTAATAGTCAAAAATTATGGTTATAGTCCATAATTGAAGAATCTTTTAGTCTCGTCCTAACTACAGTACATCCTTATTTTAAAATAATTTATCCTGTTCGTGCAATTACTATTATACACAACCAAAGTTTTCCTTATTTTAAGTCTTTACCATTTATCAAATAGGGCTTACCTGTTGCCTCTTTCAGAGCTCTTTAAACAAAAATAAAGTATTAATCTTCACCTCAACCTGTTTGACCAGAAATACAGGACATCATTACCATGAAAGTTAAAATGAAGAATGGAATTAAAAAACCAAAAAAAAAAAAAAAAAAAAAGAACAAGTGTTATCTATATAATGAGCAAAATATCTGATAATATATTTTAACTTGGAATATTAACTTGGACACTTTTTTTTTTTTTTTGTCTTTTTTGAGACAGGGTCTCACTATGCAGTTCAGGCTCTCCTTAAGCTCACTTTGTAGCTCAGGCTGGTCTCGAACTCACAACAATCCTCCTGTCTCAGCCTCCCAAGTGCTGGGATTACAGGCCTGCGCCACCATGCCCGGCTAACTTGGACACTTTAACTGTGGAATATTTCAGTTTTAGCACGAGGAAAAAATGCTTGCAGGGTATTGCCATGTTTGGCATTTTTACTGTAAATTTTAAAGCAGCGATGCTCAACAACTCATCTCTAAGAAAGTAGCAGTATTTGTAAGTGCAAAAATTATTAAATCTAGTAGATGGTACTATACATAGGCAAAACAAGATGGTTTAAAAAAGTTTTTTATACATAGGCAAAACAAGATGGTTAAAAAAGTTTTTTAAAAATGTAGAATTCTTATAATACCATTTTATTAATAAATGCAATAATAACATTTTAGTTGTCTGAAAGCTAAAATCAGAAATAGATGTACTTGTTGATTAATATTACTTTGCTGTGAAAAAGTCAGAGTAATTCCAAGAAGTAATGATGATTTAAAAAGAAAGAAGTGATTAAGGTACTGTCTCTTTTCAGCCCAAGCAAATCTTCACTTCAAAGAGGACAAATTTGACTTTAACAATCTTAAAAGTACAGGACTTTTAAACCATTATTGAATAGAGTTCAAAAAGTCATTTGTTTCCACAGGATATTTGTATTTTAGAACATAGGTTAAAAAATGACAGGCACACTATAGAACTTCAATGTCTTTCCTTTGTGGCTCCACAATCTCCTTGCTCAGAAAATTTGGAGCTCACCTGAGTCTTATGATATTGCAGTACAGGTTGTCCTATGTCCTGAGTCTTCGCTGACCTTGAAAGGCTAGGGCCAAAATGTTGGCGGGCCTTGTGGCTCTTCTATTTCTCCAACTCTGACTTGTGATCTTAGGTTGTTAACCATCCAGAAGAAAAGCTGATTAGTATCCTGCAGCATATGCCATTCACTTTGCCTTATCTGACTCAATTGATTTTACTGCCTGGGGAGAGTCACATGAAGAGAAAACTTTTTCTCAGGCTCTCACAGAGAGCATTCTGGTCAAGTATTGGCCATGACTCATCCACATGGATGACACAGACAAAGGAACTACAGAATAATGTACAGGACTACAAGATAAACCCTGAGAAGACTTCAATGACCACATAGGAAATATAAAGTTCATGTGTTGGTATATAAGTTTTGATCTACCTAGGTCTTAACCATCCAGCAGAAAAGTATAAAAGTATAAAAATGAAGTATACAT
>PVKA01041165.1:0-18261 GCA_004027165.1 Ctenomys sociabilis | reverse complement strand
TTTTTTTTTTTTTTTTTGTTTTGTTTTGTTTTTTTCTTTTCAACACCTGTTCATTTCATGGAGGCTGTGAATCTCTTTTACTTTCTTTCTTCCATAATTATTTTGACTTTGTTATGTGTCCTTGCAGGATGGATGGTTGTTCCTCAAAGTAGGATAATTTTCTCTAAAAGACTTCCCTTGGCTGTCTTCTCTCACAAGGATGGTCTTTTTGAATTTCTCAGTGGTAACTCTTTTGCCCTGAAACAACCTCGTGTGACAAAGTTTTGTATCTTGACCTGGAAATCATGAGGTGTCTGGAGGGAACATGCAGGGTGTGTGGCCCGCAGCAACATGATGTGACCACCCCAGTCCTCCCACGGCCCCCAGTCATCCAAAATCTCCACATCTGTGCTCTCTCTACTGTGGACCTGAGGCTTCCTCTGCCAGGAAGCAATGCTCACTGGGGTGTCTGGATTTTCCTATTTACCAGTTTCTTGTGGTCACTCACTCTGAAATTTTATTACTTTGGTGATCCTACGAAAGGATTATGATGTTCAATTTTTATGTAGTTTTGCATGTTTATGTAGTTTTGAGTAGGTCTGTGATGATTGTCAATGGCTTTTGTGTTGGGCAAATCTGTGAAGCACCTTCAGGGACCCATGAGAACTGTTAATGAGTCATGGTTCTAAGGTCACTATTTCAAAGTGACATGTGCCCAACCATGACTAGCACAGAATAACAGAGGGGAAGGGGGACAGGGAGATACCTCAGAAGAATAAGCACCTGCCTGGCAAGTGGAAGGTCCAGAATTCAATGCCCAGGCTCACATAGAGGGAAAAAGAAAAATACCTATAAAATATTTCAGAGCTTTGAACTATGTTCAGGTAGCTGTAGTTATGAAGCATCAATGGGAGGATCAGGCACTTCATGTTGCGTGAAGTCATAATGTTAAAGATGTCTACAACCTGCACGGGAGTAAGCAGATATAACTGAGACATGGCACTGGCAACATGAACTTTCAGTCCTTAAATACAGGGGACAGCAGTGATGATGCTGTTGCAGGTGAGTTGCAGAGCAGGGGCAGGAGGTTCAGGTGCATTTCTGTGAGAAATGCCCTTGAGGCCCTTGAAACATCTGAGAAATGGAGCCTGCCTGTGAGAGTGTCAGCTGTGCTCTGCCTTCAGAAACAAGTGTCTGTGTGTTGCTCAATAACTACCTCAGCACATAAAAGTGTGATGATACTAATTATATAACTAAGTATAGGCACATCTATGATTAGGAAAATTTGCACATTAATGTGTGACTTGAATACACAATTAACTGAAATGCGATACTTCAAGACCAAATAGGATTGTGTTTCTAAAAAAAGCACATGAACATTAGGAAAATGACAATGTTGACTTTATGAGTTTATTGAGAGAATGAAATGACAGAAGGGAAGGCTAGAGATGCTGGCGAGAGAGAGGAAGATAGACAGACGACAGAGACAAAGAAATGGGTAACAAGTTGAGTGTCGCTTTGCCTTAATACATAGATTTCACAATTACTAATCTGTGAAGAAAAGTGCAGGCTCAATTCGTGCCCAGCCCCCTTTGATAGAAAAAGTATAGCGAGGCCCCTAGAAGCTGAACTGAGCACCAGCTGGCCACCCTTATCCTGTGTCTTGAGCGCTGGTTCTGCATAGCACTGGGGCTGATTCTGGAGACCAGGTATCCTGTAGTCATCCAGGAAAGGCGAGAACTGGGTGTGTTCTCAAGACGCATGGAATGCTCGTTTCGGCAGTACATATACTAAAATTGGAACGATACAGAGAAGATTAGCATGGCCCCTGCACAAGGATGACACGCAAATTCGTTAAGCGTTCCATATTTTTTATCGCATGCTATTTCTTCTTCCTAATGCTAAAAATGAAACTGTCTCTAGTATTTATAACAAAAAAAAGACCCATGGATAGGGCTGTGAAGGATTTCATTTCTTAATCTCAAGCATTTATTTCTGCGTGACACCATTCTTCGTCATTGACATGAAATTAGTAGCAGATCCATTTTATGTGATGAGGATATGACATTAAGAAAATTAATTTCTCAAAACGCACAAGTTGTTCACCCATCAAGTGAAATTCATACACAGGAAATGAAAACGAAGTCACAACTTGAAAATGTTCAAGTGCAATCAAGCGTACAAGAGAATGTATACTGGAACTTGGAGTCTTCACAGTAGGTCATGCATTGCGGACTTACTCTGGTCCTGTGAGGTTAGTACAGAAGGAAACCCCAGAGGCCAACAAGAAGCCTTCACCACTGCTTCCTCTGCTGCATCAGGGGTTGGGCCAGGCCTGGTTCTCCGTTTACACGCGCGCCCTCTGCTGGCCGTGATAGTCCCTGCAGGCAGGTTTGTTTATGGCCCCACACTGATGTGCCCTCACCGTGTCTCTCACGCAGTAATTCAAGGCCATGACCCCGGTCTCAGGCTGCTCATTTGCAGACAGCGTGAACTTGCCATTGTCTCTGGAGATGATGGCTTGAACCGTCACGACCCATAACAATATATGTGTTCCTAGTTTTCTCTCCCTCCAGTGTTGCCTGTGCTTCAGCCATTCAGCACCCCGTCCATCAGGGTCACACTGCTCTGAAGGTTGTTGGTCACTTTGGTGGTGGTTTTTTTTTTTTTCTTGTCTTCTTTTGAGACAGGATCTGACTATACAGTTCAGGCTGGCCTTACGCTCACTTTGTAGCTCAATTTGGTCTTCAACTCACAACAATCGTCCTGCCACAGCCTCCAGAGTGCTGGGATTACAAGACTGTGCCACCACACTCAGCTCTTTGTGGTGTTTTTGATGCAGCTCAGGAGAAGCGGGTGCGCACACATCTATCAAACAAAAATGCTGCTCCAATTTGTTTGTCTCATCGAATTTAAATTTGGTAAGGAAAAATATGATGTCTATAAATAAGTGTACATCCATCTTTCATCTGTTTGTCTATTGATCTGCCCGTGTGTCTATTATTTATTTATGTAGCTTCTTATCTTCATCATCTTCTTATTTAACAAATACTCCTTCTATAATACTAGAATTATCTGACTTCAGATATGTGCATTTAAATGCATTGTTTCTTCTCTAGTGGCTTCTTCTAGGATTATTATGGTGGATCTTAAGTAATATTTATTATAATTTAGAACGATATCCCTACTGCATGTGATGATTCCCTCTGCTGATTCTCCTTCAGTGTATATTCCAGTACAGCAGGAAGTTAGAGGTGTTTCTCTAGAACTGTGACATCCTCCTGGGCACTAGACACGCATTTCATGTAGATGGCAGCTATTTCTTTTCCCGCTCACCTCCCAACAGTAGCTGCTTCAGCCTCTCATCTGTGGGCATCAGCATGCAGATGCTTAAAAACATCCCACGTTGGTACAGACGGGGACACTCATGTGACTTAGGGGACAGGCTGGGCTGGAGCCTGGTGTTCAGCCACTAGAAAATTGTTCCTGCTCATCAGTTTTCTGGTCTACATGTTACAAGATGTGAAGTCTAATCATGAAAAATTTTCTCAGTTCAATTGTTTTGAAACATTTCATTTTGAATTAATTAGTATATAATTTTCTGAACATTGCTTCACCTTAATTTTTAAGATTCATACTATATCTTTGAAATACAATTTATCTAAAAGACATAATGTAATATCTTGTCTTAGCATCACACACTTTAAAATGTATATTTCCATTGTCTGTTGACTTTATTTTACTTCCTCCATGTGTTTTATGCACACATACACATACATACATATGAAAATACATATATATTCATAACGTGCCAAAGATTTATACTGTTTCATAGATATCTTCAATGACTTTTTAAATAAAAGTTCATCTAATCTGCTTTATATAGTACTTCATAATCATTACTTTGAGAGCTGTTTATTGTTCATGCAGGAGCACACTGTAAGTTCTCATGCCTTTTGAATTATGCTCTTGTTATTTCCTGTATGCTATGTCTGGAGGTATTAAAATATTTCAACTTTGTACTAGTAGAACATATTTTACTTTTTGTTTGCAAAGGTATATTTGCTAACTACATAATTAAAAGAGAATAGATCTTTTTATTTTGTTTCAGTCTAGTTAATTAGTCTAGTCTCTTACACATTTGGTCCTTTTATTTCTTACATGGAATAAGATGCTATTTAATTTTGTTTCTTCTATAGCTAATATTTTTATTTAGGTGCTTTATGCGTTTTTTCTTTATACTAAGTTTTGGACAATTTCATTTTTGTGTATCTTGGTATGATTTTACTTAAATTTCTTCTGCAAAAGTTCATTTTTCTTGGAAATGTGGGAATATAAATTGAACCAAATTCAGAAATTTTAAATCTTCTAATATTTCCTGCCTACTCCTTTCTACTTGGAGAATTTTAATTATAAAAAAAGAAAGAAAGCAGCAGTTAATGCTTACAATTTTTGTTTCTTCTCTGATATTTTTCCTCTCTTGAATTTCTTATAACTTCTGAGTTATTTTTTTTTAAAACAAAATTTACACATTTGTATCTGGTAATCTGAAAAACTAAATTGCACATACCATCCTGTAATGCAGCAGCCATTGTTGGATTCCTACTACTTTGTATAGTGAAATCTTGTATCATGTATAATGCTGTTTTCTTCTATCACTATTATGTATTCTTTAAAAATAATAATAATAAGTATAAAAGAAAGACGTGAGGTCTACAACATAAATGCTTTTACATTTCATGAAGGGAATCTTCATCATTCATGCGAGGAAATCTGTAGGATGATTCATATGTTTAAAAGAAACAAGTTCATTATACACATGATCGGCTGACTCGTTGCTCGGTCCTGGGGAGCTTTCCTTCTGAGTCCTCCCATTGCTGGATCAAAGGACTGTGGCTGAGGCAGCATAGGTAGGGGAAGGTGGGAATGCAGCACAGCACCACCGCACCTCCCTGAGGAACTCTGCTGAGGACACCGACTTCCACTGAGCTACATTTGGAAAACCCTAGGGACCGGGGAATTCTATAGGAAATGGCAGTTTCAAGGTAGCAATTAAAGGTCTTTCCTTTGGCCACCGTACTATTCTGTCACACACACTCCCTTGGAAGGCAGGTATCCCTAGTAAGAGTTGTCACCTTAGACCATCCCTTGTGAATTCTTGTAGAAGGAATATCTGTTGGTTTTCTCTTGCAATGATACAGAAAATGGAGGAAGTCTGCTCAGGCACCAGGCTTTGCTTCCTAGGATAGCCAATTAATATGGAATACAGGAGTGAGGGCCCCAACTCTCTATCTCACTTCCCCATCTGATGATGGAGCCCCTCTGCATGTGGCCAGACTCACTGACCTTCCTCACCGTCATGTGCTTCAGCTGTGGGAGCCTTCAGGAAGGGTTTCGTAGCTGGAGACACCAGGTATTGGATGTTCAACCTCTTAGACTTGGAGTTAAGTAAGCCTTTTACATTTTTAACTTGTCCAGCCTTACATTTTGATCTAGAAACTCACATTTATGTAAGGTATACAATCATAAACATAGTTCTTTGACAACAAGAAAGAAACAATACTAAGTTATGTAATGTATTTGGTACAGGGTCTCACTAAGTGAGTCGGGTTCAGTGGTCCCCCTGTTTTCAGCCGCCCTAGTACTGAGGTTACAGTCATGCGCTACCACACCCAGTGTTGGTGAACAGCTCAGCATGGCTCTGGGTGGGGCTGACAAGGCATGTGGTGCTCAGGATTGAATCCTTGTCCCTGCATTTACCTAAGGAGGTGCTTAGTCCACTGACTATCTCGGAGCTCTGTATGTCTGTATTTTTAACTACTTTCTTTTAGTCACTTTTTTGGATTGTTTTTGGGGTTTTTTTTGGCAGAACCAGGGATTTTTCTATTTTATTGAAGAACAAGTATCAATCTGACACTTTCAAGACCGCTTAACAAGACAGGTTCTATCAATTAATACATTGCATACTGTTTTCATAATGTTTTGGTATCGTACAAAGTGCATAGATGATATTATACTTGCAGACATTAATATAGCAGATGTCTCTTCTCAGTAAGTTGAGTGTAGCTGTTTACTTATGTTATTTTTATACCTGAATTATATCAAAAATTCAATAATTATTTTCCTAGTGAATGACCATAGTACTAGAAGCCGACATAATATCCTGTCCAACCACCATTAGTGCAGATCTTGCCTCTCATAGGATTAGGTAGAAGCACAGCGTCATCTATCCCAACTGTACTGTCTATACACACACACTGTGATTTTTCTTTCTACACCCCTTTCTTTCTCTACACCTGTCAAAGGTGGGCACTCCATTGTCATTCAACTAACTTAGGTACTTCAACACGACCCCACAATCCAACACAGTCGAGCATTCCACAACAATAGTGAGTTATTCAAAGAAGTTGTTGACTATAGCCATTTACTGTTTTTGGTTTGAAGTAGCTCATCAGCTAATCTATTTTTTTAAATTGTATGTGATGAAACAGAAGTCGTTTGATAAAACTATCCAGGACTTTTCATTGTTTTTATTCAGTTTGAGTAGTTGAAGCTCCACATAGAACTAATTTCCTGACTAGGACAATACTCTGTCTTCCTGAAAATACTGTATTTGCTCCCTTTTTCTGAGTGCTCCTGAATTTCCTTTGTATTCAGATTAAATGACTCCATCTGACACTTGAGCATTCTTCTTTAGATTCAAACCATGAGGAATCAAAATTGGTCTGGGCTCATGTGAAATTCTGAATTCCCGGGGAATTTACTTTCTTCTAAAATTAATCCTTCCTTGAAAAATAATAAGTCTAAGACATTTGACCAGCATATCTTGAAAAACCTTTGAAACAAAAGGTTTTAGTGTCTTACTTAGCATCATGCTAAGTGATATCTTTTATATTTTTACATGTTGATTTCAGTATATACTGGTTATCAGAGTAGGATGCCACCTGTGTCCCCTGGGTGTCATGATGGGCACAGGTCTGAGCTCCGGAGATGCAGACATCGCTTACAGGACCTGATGCTGGGTAGTCTTTGTGTCAGCAGTGTTCCGATGTCTGTGGTAGCACTGAAGAGCTGCAGGCTGAGGATTCTCTTTTCGATACTACGCTGAGTGCATCTCAGTTTAGGACTGTGTTGTGCTTTCATGGGTTTAGGGAGGACTTGGTGGGAGACGCCACAGGAGTCAGCGTCTTCCTCACCACATGAAGGCAAAGGCCCTGGCTGAACATCACTTGCTCTGACGGATCTGAGCTTGATTACTGGGAAGTGCTTGTGTGCCAAGGTTCTACCCTGTCTCACTCTGCTGCTTTCCCCTTTATTTGTATTATTTTATTTATTTATTTATTCATTTGAGGTACCAGGAATTGAACTCAGAACCCTGCACTTGCTAGGAAGGTGCTTATTCTACTGAGCTATTCTACTGTACACAATGATCATTGGCCAGATTGAACACACAATATTTAATTTTGTTCATAATTTTGCAACAATGTAGTGACTAATTGCTTCTGCATGTGCATATCAAGAGATCTGCCAGAATGATTTGAAATTAAGGTAAGCGCTCCAACAACATTTACTACCACCCTGATTCTATATGATGTCAAGCCTCTGTATTATTTTTGAGCATGTTAGATTCGCAGTCAGAGTCTAGATAAGCCTTGTCCTCAGGGTCACAGACAGAGCTGACCTATTGTTTCCTATGAGCACAGACCTTGGCTACGTTTCTGACCTCAAATCCTATGTGCATACTCTCTTGTTTGATTGGTCCCCGGTAAGGCGACGCACTATCCCCAAGTAAACTGAAGAATGTACACCACATGGAACCTACTCACCTTAAAAACTCACAAAATTAGATCAGTTGTGATGTCCAAATCTTATTGATAACAAGCAGACAGCAAAATCATTTCGTCTTTTGCTTTGTGCTAGGTCTGGTCAGGTGGGATGTGGATCCCAGGATGTCTCCGAGCAGGAAGTGCATGGACCGCAACTAACATTTTGCATGTGAGTACAAGCTAGGTTTAAGATGATCGCAGTCTCTGAACCTCAGTAGTCATTACAACTAGTCTCAAAAAAATAACTTTTTGTCCTTGCTCTGTGCTGTAATGTGTGTGACAGCACTGGCAGCCCATAACAACAGTGTGACAGGAGAATCACTACTATAAGAATCCACACAAACTATCAATGCTTTGGCACTGCCCGACATCCTCAGCATGGAGAACTAAGTAGCTCCAATAGCACGTGAACATCTACATCAATAGATAGAACATTGTCCATTGACTCTGAGGTAATGTATTTGCCTGATCCAGAATTGGGAGCACTCTTCAAAATCACATACCGTAGAGACACAGCTGAAGGGGGAGGGCAGACCTGAGCTCAGCAAGGTAATGATTTTCATGATTAGATGCTTGTACCTAAAACCTAAGGAGACTATGCAGTATTCTATGTTTTCATTGAACAACATTCATTGTGCTACACATTATAATATAGATGTTGAAAAATAATGTTGACTCCAGGGAGGCATAGTACTGTGTTCGATGGAAAAGACCCTTGAAATGTTTGTGCCTTGGCCACTGTTGCAGATTTTAGTTAACTGCAGAGAAAAGCCTTTTGATTTTTCTCCAATTGTAGTTATGTGACCTCTTGATTATTCCCATTCTTTTGAGTGCATAATAAAATCTTAGCATTGTTTAGTTTGCCCTCCTAGATATTGACCTCAGTCCCGTGTACTTGCCAGGGAAGGAATGATTCCACTGAGCCATCACCCCGGCTCTCTTCTTAGTTCTTTATGTGTTGACATTTTAATGCTATGTCTGAGCAATACATGGGAAAAATACTTCCTTCTATAGGTTGCCACTATACTCTACTGATTGTTTCTCTTTTTATTAAAAAGTTTTCAACTTGATTGAATTGCAACTGTTATATTTGCCATTATTTCCTGTGCAGTTGGAGTTCTGTGCAGAAAGCTTTTCCTGATACATATGTCTTCAAGAATTTTACCTATATAATTTTCCAGTAGATTAAGTACTTCTGATTTAAAACTGAGGTATATGATCCATTCTTTTAAATTACATACTTGGTGAGATAACTGACTCTACATGAAATTGTCTCCCTGTGAATAGCTTACTATCTCAAAAGTGTTTACTACCTGTTTATTAATTTATGATTCAGTCCTCTAGTATATGTTTGGGATACCTTGTGTATAAAAAACCGACTGTTGTCTAGGCATGATTCTGCATATTGTTTTCTGTTTGATTGATTCACATGGCTGCTTCTTTCTTAAATATTTTTGTTGAGAAACAGGTAACATTGAGATAGTCTCAAATCATGTTTAGTGGTACAGGTACAGTGACTGACACAGGGCAGAATGTTTTCTTTTTGGTGGCTATTCATAGTACAAGATGCAGACATAATGTCTTGTTTAAACACTTTTAGTTTAAAACTTACTGAATTGGGAGAAAGTAGCTCTATATCTACGCTATTTTGAATGTATATATATTTTTTCACTACACATTGGTCCTTTATTTATATCCATATTATTTGTCTACTGCTGCTTATTTGTGTAGAAAGTTTAAATACCTTTTAATCATAATGACATACTGAGAATGGGAAATTCTTAATTACTTCAACAGATAAAAAGAGGGATACATAATTTGTTCAGGATCGAACAATTACCTGCGGGCAGGAATGTGAGTAGAACTGAAGCATTCTGAGTCCTAGGTCAATCCTTTTTCCACTTCCATCAGTCATTGATCACTAGTGTATGACACCCCTTTCCAATGTCTCCTGTAATTCAGATAGCTAATAGCTCCCATCACACATCCTTATCATCGAGCATAGTTCATTCTTCTTAGGTGCATGTGGATAAGGGAATTAAACACCATCAGTGTAAAGCCATCATTTCAAAGAAAATTACCATTTAGAGTTTGGTGCTCTCGTGGTGCCTGCTAATTTTATCAGGTGAAAACTTTCTTTGAACGTGTTCAATGAGTTCTCCTAGGTTTGCTTTACAATCTAGTGAATATTGTATTGTTATTACAGCATATCATGCCTGTAGCATGCCTGAAGCTTATTATTTGGATTTCTTCCACTTTTCTCTTCGGTTGGGCATTGGATCTCTGGTCAGGATATATATGAGTTGACCAGATTCAATATGAATGTTTGGAATGTGTTCTCTAATTCTGTGAAGACCATTGCTGGAGTTTTGATTAAAACTGTATCAGGTACAAAAGTGTACTTATTTTTATCTGTATCTGTGCTGCTCTGCAGGATAAGGTGAAGTTTGAATTATACAGGCTTTTGGTTGTCACAAAATGTTAAAAAAAAAAAACACAAAAACAAAAAACAGAACAAAACAAAAACCAAACTCCAAATGTAGTGGAAAGTTGGTTACTAACATCAATGTGTAGTGTGTGACCCCTACTGGTCCTCAGTGCCACTGCAGGGAGGTTTGTGTCCAGGGCCACACTGGCATGAAATCACTGTGTCTCTTGCACAGTAATATGTGGCTGTGTCATCCGTGGTGACCGAGTTCAGCTGCAGAAAGAACCGGTTGTTGGCTGTGTTTCTGGTGATGGAGATGCGGTTCTTGAGGGATGGGCAGTAGCTAGTGCCACCACCGTAGCTTATGTACCCCATCCACTCCAGGGTCCTTCCAGTGAGCTGACGGATCCAGCTCCAGTAGTAACCAGTTGTGATGGAGTCACCGGAGACAGTGCAGGTGAAGGACAGAGACTGAGAGGGATTGACCAGGCCAGGTCCAGACTCCTCTGGCTGCAGGGTCAGCACACCTGGAGAAAAGGAAAAAATTGACATCAGCCATCGGTTTTCATAATTTTCCCATGGAGCCATGTCTCACAGTAAGGATACTCACCATCAGAAAATGTAAGCAGGCACAGCACAAGACCCACCAGTGTCATATTCTAACCCACACCTTTGCTGTCTCCAGAGACCTTAGCCGTGTCACAGCCAGGGACTGTGAACTGCAACAGTCCAGGAGCACGATTTGAATCGAGATTTGGAAGGCAATTTTGCATATGAGTGGTCCCTGCCTTTATAAATCTACCAAGATTTTTCTGTTTCTCATTATTCTAAAGGAATCTCTTTTCCTGAATCAAATGCTGCTTAAGGCTGTGACAAGTGGAATGCTGCCTCCTTGGAGTGGTGGGAGCAGGGCAATGAACCACCATCCTGATCCCTCATCAGCCTCCTCCACTTCTTTCTCCCTTACTGGGCCCCAGGCCAAGCTCTCCCTCCACATGGGTCCTGCTGAGGCTGCTTCAGGTTCACATGAGCCCAGCTTCTTCTCTGTCTCGCTGATCTCTGTCCTCAGGATCTCTCTTGCTGCTGGAGCTCACTTCACCATTTTTGTTGTTGTCGGCAGAGGGCCTCCTTCCTACTGTCCTAGGACATCTCACCTGACCAGCTCCAGAGGGAGCTAGTGATAGGGATGTGTTCTGAGCTCACCTCCCATGGTTGTTGCAACCATATGTGATGAATGTCCTGTCCCCTCTGAGCTTGTGTGAACACTGGGTGGTCATATTTTTGCTAACTTCACCTTCTCCTCATGTTTTCAGAAGGTTATTTCTAAATTCCAAAATGTTTACCCAATTATAGTCATTCTGTGTGAAGAACTATTATGTGTTATGAATATCATGCTTGGGAGAATGATATCCTTCAAATTAAAATTTCACTTCCAGGAACCGGGCGTGGTGGCGCAGGCCTGTAATCTCAGCACTTGGGAGGCTGAGGCAGGAGGATTGTTGGGAGTTCGAGACCAGCCTGAGCTACAAAGTGAGTTTAAGGCCAGCCTGAACTGCATAGTGAGACCCTCTCTCAAAAAGACAAAAATAAATAAATAAATAAATAAAAATAAAATAAAATTTCACTTCCAATTTCCAATCGCATTTCAACCATCAGTCTCCAGAGTTTGATACCTATTGATGCATTGCAGATTCATTGAAATATTTTTCAGTACAATTCATCAAGGAATCTCCTGATTTCCTTTTCTTTTTCTTATTTTTATTTATTTGGTACAGGGTCTGGAGAGATCTGGCTGGGTAGATGGCTCAGGGGAATAAGCACTTCCCTGGCAAGCCCAAGGGCCTGTGTTCAATCCCTGGTTCCACCAGAAAAAATAAAAATGTAAAGCAGAGCAGAGATTTCATGAGTAATTCAACATGGAGAGCAGAGCCAAACTCCATCCCACCTTCCTAAAAGACTCTGAGCAGAGGGTCTACACACTCCAGCGGGCAGTGTGGAGAGCTGTGAATGTTGGGTGCAGGAGGAACACTGCTGCGGCCTTCTCAGCAGGGAGGGGCGAGTGTCCAGTGTCATTGTCACAGCCATTAGTGTTGTTAGCCTACTTAGGAAACAGAAAAGACCCAGAGGAACCCTTTCTTGGAATCCAGAGGACACCTTGTCTACTGTGTTATAGTGTCGCGTATAGAGTTGGGACAAGTCCCTTTCTTGCAGCAGCATAGTGCCTTTGCTATTCATCAACTAATTTGTATCTGCCTTCTCTGACTTTCTTTTCCAGTATCATTTCCTGGATATAGACTTGATTCTAGCATGTTGCTCTCTGTTCCCAATAAATAACTTTTACTTTAAAATTTATTTTCATTAGTATATATTTATAGGACATAATGATTGCATTCATCATGGGTAGTCATCAACAATACACAACACAATTTATTTTTCCATGTCTTTTTCTTCTGCTTCAGTTCAAAATTAATCAAGTGCCTTGAATTCAGATAATAGTGGTGTCCACAGGAATAAGGAGAAATACACTAACAGGATGCATATAAGCACTCTAAATAAAATCTGGAGAAGTTGAACAAACTGTTCTAAGTCTAAGATGGAGAGCACATGAACCCTGAAATTCAGAAGTAGGACAGTCTGTTACTTCTTGGGGCACACTCATTCTGTTTTTTTTTTAATGTATTTACTTACAGTGTCTCCCTACACAGATTGGACTCACAGCAATCGTCTTGATTTCAGCCTCCCAAATGCTGGGATGCTAGGAATGCAACATTAATCAAGGTCTCAGTCTCTGTTTCAGTGTGCATCGAGGTGGTGGGTGGGCACAGAATGTGCAGCCAGGGATTGTACACAGTCACTATGCTTTGCTTAGGAATGTTCTTTACTCGTCTGAGCTATCTGGTTGGCCCCTGATCTTTGATAACAGAGCCTTGTACCACCCTGTTCTGTGGCCACCTTTAGGGTTGCTCTTGCATCCAGAATTCTGCTCTTTGTACTGAATTACAATGACATTAATTGATTACGAGGAAGACGCCTATGTGTTCTACAGACATATTGTGCACAATATCAATTGTGCATAAATTGATGTGGTAGGGAGGTTGGCACACTCTCTGCTAAATACTTGGAAAATCGATGAGAATTGGTTCGCTAAAGTTAGGAAAGTATGTACTGTACGATATACTAGAATGCTGGTGGAAAGAACTAAGAATTCATTAACATGAAAAAGAAGAGAAAATCTGAGTAAAATTCCTGGAGGGCACCATTGATGGGAAAGCTGAAAACTCGAGAGTATGATGGTGGATGATTTCATGGTTAGGAGGTGGAAATGCATGTGATGATGGGTTTTTTCTTTCAAAAGTGTTTAGGTGGACCTTGATGAGTTTAGAAGGAGGGTGGAGGGTGAACTTCGTGATGCGCATCTGAGGAAAAGTGAGGCACTTCCTAGCAAGTGCGTGAGGAGTGCAAAGAATAGTAAACCAGAAAAGCGACAGCACTGCTCATCAACACTGGGGCCAGGGGCTCTGCTGAAGCGCATATTCAGCTGCTCCATCTTTTAGTGTTTCCATTCATCACATTCTTTCAGGCACAGTTTGAAACATGAACCTCGATAAACTCCATCATGGCTACGTTTTTTAGTGAACATGTGGGTAAAGTATAGGAAGTATTAAATATACAATATCAGACATTTGTAAAAAACATGTTAATTTGTAATTTAGAATGAAAATGTTGTATGAGTCCCAAGACATTCAGTCCTTTCAAATTATGTGGTGCTACATAGCTGTTTGTAGATGTTGTGAGTGAAGATTAAGGAAGAAGGAGGAAGAAAGGAGGAGGAGATGGAGGAGGAGAAGGAGGAGGAGGAGGAAGAGGAGGAGGAGGAGAAGACTTTTTAATGGGAGATTAAAAAATCGGCGAGGCAACCAAGTAGGGTCTGGCAAGTGCTTGAGACACAGGTGGGCAGGCCTGTCCCGTCCTCTCCTCTCTCTCCTCTGCTGGCTGTGGCTGCATTGAGTTCTCCTCTCAGATGGACCTGGTCCTGTAGCTCTTCTGCTCCAATGTGCTCCTTTCAGACTGACGTGCATGTCAATGTGCGATCCTTTGCTTTCTCATTCCTATGCATGTGTGCATCACAAGCAAATTCTATGGCTTTGGCTCATTTTCTCCTACACCTGCTCTTTTCCTTTTCTTTTTTTAACACCTGCTCATTTCATGGGGGCTGTGAATCTCCTTTAATTTCTTCCATAATTATTTTGACTTTGTTATGTGTCCTTGAATGATGGATGGTTGTTCCTCTAAGTAGGATAATTTTCTAGAAAAGACCTCCCTTAGCTGTCTTCTCTCACAAGGATGGTTCCTCTGAATTTCCCAGTGGTAAGTCTTCCTTTTGCCCTGGAACAACATTGTGTGATAGATTTTTTTTTTATCTTGACGTTGAAATTCTGAGGCCTCTTCAGGGAACGTGTGGGTGTGTGGCCTTCAGGAACATGATGTGACCACCCTGGTCCTCCCACGTCATCCAGTCATCCAGCATCTCTCCATCTGTGCTCTCTCCACTGTGGACCTGAGGCTGCCTCTTTGATAGGAAGTAGGGTTCACCTGGGAATCTGGATTTTCCCATCTATCAGTTTCTTCTGGTCACTCAGTCTGCAGTTTTATTTATTTTGTGGCCCTGTGAAAAGATTATAATGTTCAAATTTCCCATGTTATTTAGTTTTGGGTAGGTCGGTGATGATTTTCAATGGTTTTTGTGGTGGGCAAATATGAGAAGCACCTTCAGTGACCCATGTGAACTGTTACTCGTCATGGTTCTAAAGTCTCTATTTCAAAGTGACATGTGCACAACCATGACTAGCACAGAAGAACAGAGGAGAAGGGGGAGAGGGAGATAGCTCAGTAGAATAAGCGCCTGCCTGGCAAGTGGAAGGTCCTGAATTTCATGCCCAGGCTCACATAGAAGATGGAGAAAGAAAAAAACCCATAAAATATTTCAGAGCTTTGAAGTATGTTCAGGTAGCTTTACCTATGTAGGTGCAATGGAAGGATCAGGCGCTTCATGTTGGGTGAGGTCATAAAGCCAGCTAAGAAAGGGAAGTTTCATTACTTGCTCTGCATTCTAGTTTGTTTCGTGCTCGCCAGAACAGGGAAGCAACAGAGGGGAACCAAAGGAGCTGCAGCAAAAAAGGAACTGAACACAACAGCTCGATCCAGGATAGGCATACCTGGAAAATCTCAAACTTAATAGACTGGCACCTGAACCTCATAACAAGCTAAGGTTATAGCTGCAGCAAAGGTGTACACCAAAGGTCAAAGGTCAGCGCGATACAAAATGACAAATAGAAGGGGAAAAATGCAATCCCAGTCCATCAAGAAGGGCAGAGGACGCTAGCTCAGCTGCAATGAATGAACTAACAGATACAGCACCAAAGGAACAACAGCAGAAAGTAATAGAGGAAATAAAAGGAGAAGGAATTCCCCAAATTAAAAAAGAAATATTTGAATACATAGTATTTGAAATAAAGAATGAATTCCAGAAACATTGTGTGGAAATATTATGCTCACCCAGAACAAGTCCAGAGAGCGCTATTGCAGCTGATATATAAGAATTAACAGCATCTGAAGCAAAGAAACAACAGCAGAAAGATCATGAGTGACTCAAAGCAGAAATTAGTTCTGAAATCAAAAAAGAACTTTTCGAAATCATAGGATCTGAAATACCGAAACAAGTCCAGAAATATACAGAGGAAAACGAACTTGGAAGCAACACAGCAGAAAAAGAATTAATAACGACCTCTAAAGAAGACATGGATTAAAGAATTGAGAACAGAAATATGATGCATTCCCTGAATGAGCAATACATAAAAGAAATAGAACACATGAAACACAGTCAAAGAGATATAGAAGATCTAAAAATATGAATCACCAGTCTACAAAACCTTCTGAGTAAAAGCAAAGACAGAGTTTCAGATCTTGAAGATGCCGGAGCAGCTAATGAAAAGGTGAAAAAGGATCTCTTAAAAACAATGAGAATGCAGGAAAAAGTAATCCATCACCTGCAGGATGACGCCAGAATGAACAATGTGAGAATAATTGATATCAACGAGAATGAAGGAGTCAATACAAATGAAATAAAAAGAATTTGGGAAGAAATAATAGCAGAAAACCTCCCAAATATGAAGAAACAATCCAACATTCAGGTCACCGAAGCATACAGAACACCAAATAACCTCAACCCAAGTAGAAACACACCGAGACATATAATAGTTAAGATAGCAGAAATCCAACACAAAAATAATATACTGAAAGCTGCTAGAGAGAAGAAGGAGCTCACATTCAAAGGAAAACCCATCAGAATTACAGCCGACTTCTCTACACAAGCAATGAAGGCAAGGAGAGCATGGAGCAGAGTTCTTCAAGTCCTACATGAAAACAAATTCCAGCCCAGACTACTATACCCTGCAAAACTCTCTTTCAAGTTTGATGGAGTAGTGAAATACTTCCACGACAAAGAACAACTAAAGAATTTCATGATGACAAAGCCATCCCTTCACAGGCTGCTGAAAGAGGTTCTAGAGAGAGACCACAATGACCAGAACTCCATGCAAGAGAATGGAAGGAACCCACTAAACAAGACAGTCAATTAAACACAGGTTACAAAGGAGTAAACAATATCAGGTAAATGTCATGCCAAACATAAGTCAGCACATTTCAATTATAACCATCAATGTAAACGGACTCAATTCTCCAATTAAGAGAAATAGACTGGCACAGTGGATTAGGAAACAAAATCCAACAATATGCTGTATACAAGAAACACAGTTAACACAAAAAGACATTCATAGGCTCAAAGTCAAAGGATGGAAAACAATACTGCATGCCCCAGCACCTCAGAAAAAAGCAGGAGTAGCAATTCTGTTCTCAGTCTCAACTTCAAACCAAGAATGATCAAACAACACAAAGAAGGCCACTATATATTGGTCAGGGGAAAAATTCAAGAGCAAGAAGTAACACTCATAAATATCTATGCACCAAACACAGGAGCACCCAACTATGTAAGACAAATCTTAAGGGACATGAAAAACATAATGTCTAAGAACACAATCTTAACAGGAGATCTTAATACACCCTTATCTCAAAAAGATAGGTCAACCAGACAAAAAATTAGCAAGGAAGTAGCAGAACTGAACCAGACCTTGGAACAAATGGACCTGGTGGACATATACAGAGTGTTCCATGCAACCACAGCTGAATACACACTTTTTTCAGCTCCACACAGGTCATTTTCCAAAATAGACCACATACTAGTCCAGAGGTCATGCCTAAGTATATGCAAGAAAATAGAAATTATCCCATTCATAAAATCTGACCACAATGCAATGAAATTGGAAATAAATGACAAAAGAAACCAGAAAAACCCGCTAAATTCATGGAAACTAAACAACACCCTACTCAGCAATCAATGTCTCGTATATGAAATTCAACAAGAAATTCAGCAATATCTACAATTCAATGAAAATTCAAGTACAACTTACCAGAATTTATGAGATGCGATGAAAGCAGTTCTTAGAGGGAAAATAATAGCTATAAACTCACACATTAGGAAAATGGAAAGGGAACAAATTAGAACCTTAATGTTGCACCTCTGACAACTAGAAAAAGAAGAACAAACAAAACCCAGAGCGCAAAGCCGGGAAGAAATAATAAAGATTAGAGCAGAAATTACCTCAATTGAGATGAAAAAAAAACAGTTCAAAGAATCCACAAAACAAAAAGCTGGTTCTTTGAAAAACTAAATAAAGTTGATAAGCCTCTTGCCAACCTCATCAAAAACAGGGAAAAGAAAATTCAACTACAAGCGATAAGGAATGAAAAGGGTGAAATCACCACAGACCCACTGGAAATTCAGAAGATTATTAATAGTTACTTCGAGAATCTTTACGCTCACAGAATAGAAGACACAGAAGAAATGGACAGATTCCTCGAAAGGTACAAATTACCAAAACTGAATCAAGAAGATATTACAACTCTCAATAA
>PVKA01041164.1:0-18282 GCA_004027165.1 Ctenomys sociabilis | reverse complement strand
AAAGTACATGTGTTGGTATATAAGTTTGGATCTACCTAGGTCTTAACCATCCAGCAGAAAAGCATAAATGTATAAAAATGAAGTATACATCGTGAGCCCATAATATTAAGCTGAGCTGTAAATGGATATGGTCGACAATTTCTTTGAATAACTCCCTATGGTTGCAGAATGCTGGACTGTGTTGGATTGTGGTGTCGAGGAAAGATGGTTTAAATACTGAACAGAGGGAATAATTATAGCAGACACTAACAATGCCCAAGACACTGTGCTTAAAATTTATTTGAAATAAAGTTTTATTGGAATACATCTACATACATCCATTTAAATACAAGCAGAGTTGCCTTTGCAATATATCAGCACCTTTAGTGTCAAGAGGGACGACCTTGCTAATAAAGCCTGATTATTCTGCTTTACTGTTTGTTTTTTTAAAAACCCAAATCCTGATTTCTACCCTAGGATTTCAGAAAATCCTACAGTAATTTGTACATAAATTAATTAGAATAAAGGGGAAGTGTGATGGGTTAATGTAAAACTAAATATAAAAAATTACTCTGCTCAACTTTCTGTAACCTTGCTTCCTTGTAAGACTGCAAGGAGGCTTGGTGCATCGTTGATAAATCAATAGACTGAGAGTCTCCAGGAAACAATGGTCCCAGAAAACATGTATGCTGAATAATGGTCATGCTATCCCTAAAGGTACTGTGGTGTTAAATGACAAATTTGTTTGCCAAACACGATGCGGTTTCTACCTTTAAAACCTCTATACTTCTAAGGCTCCTGCCTGTTTGTCCTGTGTGAGCATGATCAAGTAGTCCTGGTCCCAGTAATAAAAAGGTTCACATTTAAATTTAATTTTGGATTCTGGTCTGATTTCTATGTTGAGAACCCATAATAGGAAAAAGACTATTGTAATAGAAAAATAATCTGTATAGGGCCGGCCAAATTAGCTCAGCAGATTAAAGCATCTGCAAGCAGGCACAGAGGCTGGGGGTTTGATCCCTGGGCCTGTCATGCTGGTCCTACCACTGGGGTGTGTTGAGACAGCGATTGAGACTGGGCATGGCGGCTCCCCCCTTTAATCCCAGCACGTGGGAGGCTGTATACAGGAGGATCACTATGAGTCCGATCTAAAAGTGAGACCCTGAACACCCTGTAGACCCTTTCCTAAAACACAAAATAGATAAATAATAATCTGTATAGCTAAAGGTGAATTTGTCATAGTTTGCTATTCAAAAGGTGAAAAATACTCACTCCTGGATTCTTTCAAAACACCATCCTACATATGTGCTGATCAAACAAAACTTATAGACTTACTGAAGTAAGGTGAAATAGAGACCTGACAGTTTTATTGTGTTTCAAAATGAAGAAATCAGGGAAGGATATTCATTGCACTTAGAGCCTAGGCTGGGAGGCTTTAGAGTGAATCCTGCAAGGTGTGGAATTAGCTGTAATTTTATGGTCTTTTGGGATATTAACCAATGAATCAAAAAAGAAAGTATACAGTCTACTACCATTATCCATATCTATGACTATTAATGTGTAGTCAATTATGATATTTTAAGTTAAGGTCAGTGGAACATTAATTTTCACTTCAGCTTTTTGGTTTTTTTTTTGGCATAACTGGGGATTGAACTCAGGCCCTTGTACTTGCCAGGCAAGTGCTTATTCTACTGATATCTCCCCAACTCCCTCACTTCAGCTTTTGGTAGATGGGTATACTGAAAATTTCCATATTTTGGAGAAAAGATGAATTATAACAATGTTCTCTATGATTGCTTGAGTTTTCAAAGTTCTATATCCATACTTTTATGATACTTATTGGTTTAACTATGGACTTCTCAGCTTCAAAGCAACTTATATTTTGAGCCCGGCCATTTACTGGGGGACTGTGCTTGTATTCAGCAACATCACTGGGCTCAGCTGCTGGAGAGATAGCTCAGTAGAGTAAGTGCTTTCCTGGCAAGCACAAGTCCTGAGTTCAATCCCCGGTTATGACCAAAAAAAAAAAAAAAAAAAAAAAAAAAAAACCTCACTGGGCTCTACTGACTGATCCTAGAAGCACCCCAAGTTCTCTTGGAACTGTAACATCCCATCACTACCCCATCCCATGGCCTATCATTCTGCAAAAACCACCCCTGGTGAGAAATTTCCCTCATTCTAAACTAGTTTTATTACTAAGGTTTTGTGACAATATAAATTTTGGTTCAGAGTATTTTTAGCTGATAATTTTGAGTAGCTGGACATGGAGATAAATATATGAGATTTTATTTTAAAAAATTTTTTTGAGAAAAAAAAATTGCTATGTAGCTTAGGCTGGCCTTGAACTTGCGCCTTACTGAGCCGCCCAATTGCTAAGAGTAGGTATGCACCACGATGCTCAGCCTCTCATCAGGTTAAAAAAAAAAATTCATATTGCTTTCAAATCCTCTCACTTTTCTGTACACTGAAATACCATCTTTTCCTCGCGATATTGGGAAAGCACTCCTCATGTATTGCAGAGCCAGTTTCTTAGTTTAACACTTCCAACACTGTCACCTCATGTGGCCTCCCTTTCTCAGAGCAGAGCCTTTCCTTGAAGACTTCTTCTCATCCATTGTGAAGACACACTGACTTTTCCAAGCTTAAAAACTGATAAAACAAACAAACAAACAAACTATGTGATATTTTTGAAGCAAAGTTTAAAAATTCTAAGAAGTCAGCTGAAAATCTGTCTCCAAAAGACAGGCATGAAATACAAAACAAAGAAAATCGTAAAGCTTCTCAGACATCCAGGAGTTAACAGAAGCAGTTTTCCTCTATCCACCCTTCACTGCTTTTCAGTCCACCCCTCCTTAAGAAATTAGCCTCCAGGCATGGCAGTGAAAGCCTAGGGACCCAGCTCTTTGGAGGCTGAGGTATCACAGATACAAGCCCAATCTGAGGGACATGACTTGGAGACCCTGTCTCAAAATGAAAAAAAAAAAAAAAAGAACTAGAGGCGTAACCCTGAATTCCATCCACACCACAAAACAAAACAACACAGAACCCTACTTAGCTGTCAGTGTACCAATAATAGCTGTAGAGGGAAAGGTAAGTATCATGCTTCTTTCCTGAGGCACAGAAACTGGCTTATATTTTTGTGAATGTAAATCAAATTGGACCACTGCTCTACTAGGTGTGCTCATCACAATCAGGAAGGCTACCAAACTCTATGCAACAGGATCAGGAACGAAGGTTTTCGTGTGCGTGTGTTAGGAAAGTGCTGCGTCTCTTTATTGTGTCTGGCCTCTCCCTTCCCCAACTGGGTGCTGGGATCTTGTTTTTTCACACAACTAGATTTAATTCCTTACTTTAATTTATTCAGATTCTTAACCATGTGACTTCAGAAAAATAAAAGCAGTCTCTGATATCAGTTTCTACACCTGAGTAATAAGATTAATCAGTATCTTTTGTTAAAAATAAGGAAAGTAAGACCTGAGAATATAGCTCAGGGGCCTAAGTGCCTGCCTGGTAAGTACAAGGTCCTGAGTCTGAGCCTGGGTACTGCAAAATAAATAAATAAATAAATAAATAAATAAGAAAAAATAATGAGGTGACAAGTGCCATAAACATTTTATGTAACAGTTCCTCGAGGATGGAGGCTATAGCCCAGCGGCACAAGTACTTCCTGGCAAGTGCAAGGTCCTGAGTTTGAGTTCTGAAATAAAAAAAATCCCTCCTTAAATATCTTTGGTTCTCAGCACTACATACTTCTGAGCAAACATAAATAATGAAGGAAAATTTAGTTATTCTTCCCAAGTGAAATAACAGGTTGAATTGGTAATAGGCTATCTCCACTCTACAAGAGCACCAGGAGCTTTCTCTTATTCCTCATTACACTTCATTGTGCTGGCTTTCAAAGTAGTTCTAAAGCCCTAATCCTAGTGCTGAGGAACCCATACTGTATTTGTATTCTTTTTATTATTATTATTTTTTTTTTTGGTGGAACTAGGGATTGAACTCAGACCCTTGCACTTGCCAGCGAAGCGCTTATTCTACTGAGCCATCTCCCGAGCCCCAATTGTTTCTTTCAATAAAATAATAGAAATTAGTAGTACAATTATCTTAGCTATCTTATGTATACATAGTTTTGCTTCTTTTTTTTTTTCTTTTTATTCATCCAAGTTGTTCCTTCCCTTTGAGGATCTTTTCCCTTTCATAGTATCTCTCGTACTTTTCAGATTTTACTTACTCTTTTGGATTCTTACACTAGGCAGAGAATATGATGTTTACAAATGTGGGTCTGATTTATTTCACTAATGAGTATGATCTCCAACTTATCTTTCTTTGTAGCTGAGTAGTACTCCATGGTATTAAAAATACCACATCTTTTTTTATCCATTCCTCAGTTGATGGACATTTGGGTTGTTTCTAAGATTTAGCTATGATAAGTTGCACTGCTATGAACATGCTTACACTAATCCTATGATGTATATGAATTTGTTATTCCAATTCATTATTGGTATTTTGGTTATAATCATTGATAATTCAGCTTAAATGAAACCTCATCCACTAAGCAGATGTTGAAAGCCACATTAGTGTAAAGACTCAGGGGATTATAATGGCATCCAGCTCTCAGAAGTTTTTTATGGGATGAGTTTTATACAAACTCTTTTACCATATCTTTTTTTAATTTTTTTTTATTTTAGAGTCTTTTATCACATCTTGCATTTAACTTTATGGTTTCTTATGATCTTGGAAAAAGAATAAGAGCTAACATTGTTGTAGAAAAAGCAGTATCAAACCAAATGGAATCTGCTATGTACTAAGAGGAATTAGAAGGCATTTTTTATTATGCTAGTTGGCTGTTGAGAACCAGTTCTAAATGATCAGTCCAGAGTCAGAGTTGAGGTTAGTTTAAATACAGTTTGCAAGTGAAAAGTACAAAGCTGAAAGTGGCTGGGGAGATAGCTCAGTAGAATAAGCACTTGCCGGGCAAGTGCAGGGTCCTGAGTTCAATTCCTGGTACTGCAAAAGAAAAGAAAGAAAGTGGAAAGTAATTGTAGGTTATCTGGTTGGTTATAGGGAATATGGGAATTATGTCATATATTGTTAGGGAGAGTTGTTTTAAACAGGTTTACTTAACAAGAGTTATTTATCATTATACAGGAACATTCTAGAAGAGAACAGCAGGTAGCTCTGCAAGTGTCCTTCACTAGGCCAGTTGAAGCAAACTAAATCAAAGCTACAAATGTACATATTTTAAGTTGAGAAACAGACACTGCAGCTGGATGTGGTCAAGCTGACCTGGCCGGCAAGGTGGAAGCAGCAGCTGGACACAGACAGCCAAGGTCAACTGAGCCCAGCAGTCGTGCTGTGTGACAGGCAGCACGGGCAGTCACCAGCTATGAACTGATTTTTAACTGTTACTATAAAATGTCTGTAAATTTGCTCTTCTGTGATTTTGCCCTTGCAACACTGACATTTCAGGAAGGAACACAAGGGGCACAGATAGTCAGAGAGTCTGAATTCATGTCTCCACTTGGAATACAAAGAGAAAATAGAGGCCTAAGAGCTCCCTGGAAGCTGAGATTAGAGAAATTATAAATGAGGGATCTCTCTGTGACATTGTAGAATGATATGTGACCAAAATCATAGTCCAAGAAAACTCCAACTTTTTGTCTCTCCTTTTGCAAGTAGACCTTTTTGAAAGGGGGAAACACCCAGAAGGTGTAATCAGTCCCCATCTTACATCCTATGAGTAAGAGTTTATCTGGAGATGCTCTGAGCACACTGTCCCGGTTGTCTGTGGGGTCTCTGCACACACCCAGCTGCCACCGTGCTGCCTTGTCCACAGCTACCTCCCAGTAGTGTTTTCCTGAGCAGAAGCTTTCTGCACCCAACACGGAGGCACTGAAGTCAAAGCTCCCTGGGTTTCCAGGCACATAGTTCTGGATATTTCTAAATCTCACAGTTCTCAGGTCTTCTGAAAAGGCCAGGCAAGGATGAGCTGTTTTAGGATCCAAAGTTATATGTCCTGCAGAAGGAGAGAAACTCACATCATATAGACATCCATCAAAACTCCTGCTAAAGAGATGAACTTTTTATATGCAGGTGCTTCCCAAGGAGCAAGAACAAGTCTCAGGCAGACAGAGGGAATCTCTGAGGTTCCAGGCAAAGGAGTCTCTTTACTCCAGAGGCAATAAAATTGTCCTACTACCCAGTCCCATCCTGACATCCACCTCTAGTTCCCTAAAGCTATTTTTCCAATCTTTGAACAGCCAGAAGTACTGGTCTCAACTAGAGGAATAGTTGATTCATGGCTGTTCCCTGTGACTTAATCACTACTCATCTTAAATATCTCTTGTGTGACATAAATTCCTAAAACTGCTGACAGCAAGTACTTCATACTAAGTAAATCAAAGGAGAACGTATTAGCAGAGACTAGAAAAGCATTGAGAATTCTCCATAGAACCAGAGAACATGAAATAAGCTCACTGTGATTCCTTATGCCTGAAGGAGACTGCTGTTTGCCCTTTTCATATCTTAGACTGATCTTTCCATCTCCTCTCAATCCCCAAATTTGTGATTTGTTTCAGAGCTTGTCCTGGAGACTTCTTTCCTTCTACTATTTTCATTTTCTACAGTAGGTAACTTCAGACTGAGTTCTAAAATCTTCTCTGTGTTCGTGACTCACTTCACAAGCAAACTCCCAATTACCAGTTGGGTGTAATATGGAAATGTCAAACACAATACATCCAAAATGGAACCCAAGCCCCATTCCTCTCTACCCTCTACTTCTCAGCTAATAGCACCCTTGTTGTTCTAGCTGATTAAGCTATAAATCTGGAGTAGCCTTGTATTTCTTATTTACTTTAACATCTAATCCAGCAGCAAGTTCTTTAACTTCTACTGCTTAACTTCAGCAAGTTAAATTAACTTAAATCCTCTGACTGTCAGTCCAATTCACATCATTAGAGCAGTCCCCAAAGCCAGGGGCCTTGAACTCTAAAGTACAAGTCAGCCCAGACTTTCAGCATTTCCTGACACTACCAGAACCCATGCAAAGTTTCTCTAGAAAAATATATGGCTTTATTCTTGGTAACAAAGAATTCCTAAAATAATACTTGAGGAATATGGATCAACTTAGTATCAAAAGTCAAAGGAAACATACTCACAAAATATAAAACTACTATTGGCCAAGACTGGTGGAAATCAATTTGTAAGGAACTTTAAACACCGGAATTACTGGGCATAGACTTTAAAACAACTTTATTTACTATACATAGAGAAGAAAATATTAAAAATCTATATAGGATATAAGAGTGGGGTATAGCTCCATGGCAGAGTGCATGCTTAGCAAAAACTGCATACAGATTATGAAAACTAAAAAATAAGTCAAACACATTTAACAAAGAACCAAATATATGATCCAGATATCAAAAGCCAACTGGATTAATTTTAATGTGCTAGTAGATGATTATAAAGCAAGTGGCTATAGACTGATTGTCACCCATGAATCAAAATGTAAACATTCTTAACAAAATGTTAGCACAAGGGGCCAGGGAGATGGTTCAGTAAATAAATGCTTGCCTGGCATGTGCAAGGGCCTGAGTTCAATCCCTGGTTCTGCCAGTAAGTAAGTAAATAAGTAAATAAATAAATAAATAAATAAATAAATAAGATCACATGAGACTGAATGAATGAGATCTCGTGAATCAAAAAAAAAAAAGTTAGCACATTAAACACAACAGTGTGTAAAATGGACAAAACATCATTGCCAAGTGTTTATCCTAAGAATTTGAGACTATTTTGATGTATTAAAATCAGTCAACACAATTTACCTCATTAACAGTTTCTTAAGGAAGAAAACACTAAGAGATACAGAAAAGACACTTGGTAAATCTCAATAATCACTCATGAGAAAAATTTTCAGCAAATTACAAATAAAGTCATGCTGCTTGGCCAAATATCTCAATGGATTAAAGTGCTTGCAAGCAGGCACGGGGGCCTGGGGTTCAATCCCCTGGGCCTGCCAAGCTGGTGCCAGCCCAACCTCTGGGGTGTGCTGAGATGACTGAGACTGGGCTTGGTGGTGCACACCTGTAATCCCAGCTCTTGGAAGGCTGTAAACAGGCAGATCACTATGAGTCCTATCTAGCAGTGAGACCCTGAACACTATAGACCCTTCCCTAAAAAGAGGGAGAGAAAAAAGAATAGTCATGCTTCAGTTGAACAGCAACTATAAGGAGTATACAGTAACATCAAATATTTAGGTAAAAGGTCCGCACTTGCTTTTGCTCTATGATCAAGATTAAGGCAAGTATGCATTCTCACTACTGTCCAACACATTGTAGGTCTGAAACAAGCATAGCAAGACACTGGGAAAGAAAATATATAACTGTTCATATTTATATGAACTGTGATTAACACTGTGGTGGAAGTTTAAATTTTAAGAATTTATTATAGTAAAACTCATTGCCATTAATTCCCTTCAAAATGCCCTTGTTATGAACACACATATTACACCATGTTTGCCACTTTCTTTTTGTTTTCTGGTTTTTGAGATAGGGCCTTGCTATACAGTCTAGGCTGTTCTTGAACTTACTATGGAGCCCAGGGTGACCTTGAACTTGTGATCCCCCTGCCTGACCTCCTCAGTTCTGAAATCTCTTTTTGTGTCTTTAGTTGTGCTATTGTGGCTTAATTAATATTCTGAGTTTATTCAAAAGGTTTATCTTTTGTCGTCATTCTGGCTTAGGGGGAGAGCCAGAGATCACATGGTCCTGGGCCCAATGAATAAACTGGCGAGGATGCACTGTGGTGTCAGGAGCTGTCTTTCTGTTGAGCAGCACTTGGCAGGAGCGTTCATCCTGCTTTCAATTGCGCTGCTTAAAGACATTCAAGGGGACTTGCAGAACTTCTGAGGAAGGGGCGATCACGGTGGGATACAAGTTTAAAGAACCATTTTGAGGGGGACTTGATGGTAACATATTTTACACTAATTTTTTTTGAAACAGGGTCTTGCTATATAGTTCAGGCTTGTCTTAAACTCACTATGCAGCACAAGCTGGCCTCAAACTTGTGGTGATCCTCCTGTCTCAGTCTGCAGAATGCTAGACTTAAAGGCATGCATGCATCACTAAACCTGGCTGGATTTTTTTTTTTTTAATTTAAACAAGTCAGATTTTACAGCATAAGTTTTGATTAACACCTTACAGATTATATATGACTGTCTTAGTAGAAAATATGGAATCTATATATGTTTTAAAAATTCATTGGATCTAATGAATAAGTTTAGTATAATTATAAGATACAAATGACAACATAATTTCTATTTCTATATAACTAATAAGCTAGAAATAGAGAAGACTTGAGTTGCCAATTGGTACTTAGAAATGCTATTTATAATAGAACTAAAACAAAATACATAGAAATCAATCTCATTAAAATACATGCAATCTTTACATATAATGTTTATTATGTCATCACAATATTAATTCTGTCCAGATTCACCTACAAATTAAACATGATACCACTCAATTCCAGCAGTACCATTTTTTTTCTCCTTTTTATTTTCTTTTTTTGGTGGAACCAGGGATTGAACTCAGGCCCTTGCACTTGCCAGGGAAGTGCTTATTCCACTGAGCCATCTCCCTGGCCCTCAGCAGTACTATTTTGAAGTTAACAAGTTGATTGTAAAGTTTGTGTGGAAAATTGAAAACTACTCATCTATAGATTAGAGGTAAAAGAAATGAACTGATGGTAACACAGGCTGGTAGGGTTATAGAGTAACTGAATTGCTCATGTTTTGCCAACAGACATGACAAGTGGCAAAGGTAGTGTGAAAAACAATTGCACTCCTAGAGAGTTAGTCATAAATTACCAAGTCATATTTATGCAAATGTATGCATGCAAAAATTAAGAGCTCATACCTGGACATAACCCAAATGTCCATGGAACTGCAAAAGAACAAATAAATCATGGCATGTTTACAAAATGGAATAGTGTCAGCAGTAAAAAGGGACAAACTGCTGATACATGAAGTCACTTGGAAGTATGTCACTTGAATTATGCTAAGTGAAGGAAGCCAGGCTCCAATGACCAGGTCCTATTCTAAGGTCTTCTGTGACTCCACTGATGGGATGCTCTGAGAAAGGTGAAACTACAGGGAGAGCACAGGCATATCAACCCTTGTTTGCACACAGTACAGAATTAGCCCTGGAGTTTTAAGTATGTAAGTAGTAGAATCTGCCTGCAATTATATTTGAGGGTTGGGAAGATGGCAACAAAATTTATATCAGAATAAAAAATTTATACATTTTCTTGGTATGGTTATCTCATGAGTATAGCACATTATGCTTGCTAATCTTTAATCTACTAAAATTTATTTTCATTATGAGGGCTGGAAGTTCTTTATTTCCAGATTATTGCCATGTAGTGCAGGCTGACCTCAAACTCATACTGATCCTGTCCTGTGGCTTCCCCGATGTCGGGAACACAAGCATGCACCCCACGCCCTACAATAATGTAACTGAACTGTGTACTCACGCATGGACGTCAGCTTACTTTGATGAAGTGTTAGCACTTTGCTCATTCTCTTTATTTGACACAAACTCAGGTCTGTGATACGAGCTGGCACGAGGGGCTGAAGAAGTAGTGACTTACTTCTATTAAACAGAGATAAAGAGACACTCTGAGCTATGTGCACAGGGCGCAGGGCCCCCATGGACAGGTGACACTTTTGCTTTCTCAGGAGGTAGAACCACTCCGTCCCTCCCAAACTCCCTCACCCAGCGCGTCAGACTCCGGCTTCTGACTCAAGTGTGCCCAAATGAAAACTTACCTTTCCAAATAGTATCTGGAATTCTAGGAAAGAAAAAAAAAAAAAGACACATGGTTACTTTTGGGTATTTATGCCACGTATTTTGTAAGCCGTGCACATGGAAATGTCCTTTCTTGCTGTTATGAACTTGATTTCCATGTAACTTGTTTAGTTACACAGCACTAATTCTGAGAAATCAAATTTTAGCACAGAATAAGAAAAATCCAGAAAAAGGCTTGAAATAATCTTAATGTATTCCTAAGGGGAATGCTGCTTCAAATGGGCCTTGTTTATTGGCTTTCTGTACTGAGACGGCAGACTTGAGCAAAGGAGGAGGCCCCTGGCAGGAGGTGCCCAAGACAGGTCAGGAGCCGAGTGGGATGGTCGGTAGACCCCACTACCTCTGAAAAAACCTGGTCTAAAGCCGTTCTCCCTTACAGGTTCACCAACAGAGACTTTTCAATTATTATTTTATTCACTTAAGCAGTGTAAATGCATTTATTTTTAACTTTTACCTGTTAGGAACCTTCACTTATAATTAATTTTGAAATGTAACTATTCACCATATCTTATGATAACTTTAGTAATCAACTGTTTTAGTCGTTTATGTCAAGCAAAAGCTAAATCTTTATCAGCCTCATCCACTGCACTTGGCACCTCACGACTTCCGGGTCTTCAGAGTCAAAATGACCACAGAAGGGGAACATTTTAAATTATGTAAAGGCCATAGGGGCAGCCTTAACAGTCTGACTACATACATGAGAGAAGGCTTCAGGAAGTGCTGCAGGTAGTGACAAGAACAATGGTGTGACTGTCTTTTTTTGTTTTTTAGAGAATAAAAAAAATTAGAAATGATACAGAGAAAAAAAGAAATGATACAGAATTTAAAAAAAGAGATAGGAATTCAAAACTGGTTGTTAAATTGCATAGTTGTGTCTTCAATGTAGTTGTTCCGAGTACAAGATATAAGCATGTAAAATTGAGCATTAACTGTTCCTTTCAGTAAGGCAGTAGAAATTAGTACAACTATCTTTGCTAGAGTGTGTGTGTGTGTACGTACTCCTCTTCCTTCTCTTTTCTCCTTTTCCTCATCCCATTTGTTCTTTCCTTTTGAGTAGTTTCCCTTTCACAATATTTATTGTACTTTTTCAATAAAGTACAATGTATAAGTGTTTTAAACAAGTTTTAAAAACAATTTCAAGATTCCCATATTTTAATAATATATTATGTATTACGAATAAACCAAGATGGGAAAATCCTCAATAAGATGCTAAGAAACTTATTCAGTAGACCATTAAAAGGATCACACACCATGACTCAGTAAGCAGTGGTTGGAGGATGCAAAGTTATTCATCATCAGGACATCAAACTATGATACAGCACATTAACAGAACAAAGGATAAAACTCATATGGTCCAGTCAATAGATACAGAAAAAGCAGCAGGCAAAATTCAGCCTATGTTCATGATAAAAACTCTCACAGAACTGTGCATGGAAGGAGGTGTCTTAAATTTAAATGTGACACATGAAATATTCAGTTAATATCATTACTCAGTCTCAAAAACCTTGAACTTCTTACGTGTCATCAAGAACAAAGCAATGATAACAACTTGTTTCACCTCCATTCACCACAGTACTGGAAATCTTAGCCTATGCAATTAGACTGAAAAAATAAAATTAAGCAAATAAACCAGAAATCCATGTAAACCAAAAGGAACAAAGTAATGTCCTGGTAGATGACATAAATAACTACCTACATACCTATCTATCTATGTCCCCAAAGACCTCACAGAAAAGTTAGAACAAATGGGACTGATTGATTCAAGAGGATTTCACACAACTTTTCTATAAACAGAAAATCCCTAAAAATACTCTGATTATAAACAAAGCAAATATAGTTATATCAAACAATCAAATGGAAGCTTCTGCGTGTAAGAGATAATCCCAAATAAAATATTTTCCCCTATTTTTGTGTATTTGGTACAGGGTCTTACTATGCAGCTCAGACTTGTAGTGATCCTCTTGTTTTCAGCCTCCCCAGCACTGGGATACAGACATATGTACCCCCATGTCTGTACTCTTTCTCTGGATCAGTTCATCCCAGGGGCAGGGGTATGGGCCTAGCACATCAAGTGGGACCAAAGGTTGACCCTGGCCCTTGCAGTTGCCATAGTCCACTGAGCTACCTTATTGGACCATCAAAATGAAACATTTCATGCAAAAGATCAGCTGAGGGTTTGAAGGCACAGAAGAAAAAAATGAAAATCTGAATAAAATGAGAAAAAAATGTAACTGCCTCTGAGAGGTATGGGATCAACTCTAAAACAGTAGGTTGAAATCTTGTCTCCCTTTAAAAAAATTTACTAACAAATAGCTCTGTGAACATTACCTATATTCAATTTGCTTTTTAACTCCAATATTAAGAATATAAAACTTGTATTTTTAATAATTTCTTACCTTCTTATCTTCGCTTTTTTCTTGTATGCTTCAGTGTAAGAATTTCCCTTGACCTGTTTGTCAACTAACTATAACTGCTGGGAGTGGGGAGGTACACACCTGTACTTAGCACTCAGGAGGCTGAGGCAGGAGGATCACTGCAAAGTTTGAGTCCATCCTGGGCTAAAAAGTGAGATCAACAGCAGCCTGAACTCCATACAGAAACTCTGTCTCAAAAAGACAAAAACCACGAAACAAAACCAACCAACCAACCAACCAACCAACCACCACCACCACCACCACCACCACCACCACCACCACCACCACCACCACCACCACCACCACCACCAATAACAGCAACAACCAAAATTAATGCACTACAATGAAATAATTTTGTAATGTGATCTATCCAGTATACTATTCAGTTCACCTAGAGTTCTTATTATACATGATAAGGTTTAGTTTTATAAATCTATTTGATAAGTATAAGTTTACCGAGGACAGTATATGTTATTTCCTATTTTTGTACAGTTTTTCCATTTTAAAATACATTAATGCTAGTAATTTTCTTACACACTCTTGTTTTACTGCTTGAATCATCCTGATATTACTTGTAGCTTCTCATTTGGTTTTCTTCTTTTTTATTCTCTAATAAGAGCTCATTATTCCCTTTTAAGATATGCAGAAATATTTCATCATATACTAACCACGGAATCCCCTCATACTCACTGGGATTTTTCCCTTTTCCTCTGGTAAAGAGATTAGCAAAAGAACTGATTAAGTCAATCATGGGTTGACCTAATTCAGAGGTGAGTTTCAGTAAACTTTTAACTACTTCACTAGTACTGCTCAGGTCTACAGCTGTGACACTGTAACTTGGAGTCTGTATGACTTTACATCTTCAGGTCTGAAAGATTAGAGAAGCTAGTCTCTGTGAATTGGAGAACCATAGCCTAAGCTTTCCTGCTATGAATGACACAAATTCAAAGTCAGGTTTAACTGAGAAGCTGCACACATGCAGAGCCAACCCCACTTTTCTCTTGTCTTTTGCCTAAAACATGTGATTTTAAAAACCTGTAGCTTGGAAATTTCAGAGTAACTCACCAGCATCCCACAGAACCTTCAAATCCAGCGAAAGCACTGAAACAAAGGGAGTGTCAGGATACAGCAGGGTTCCCTGGTGTCAATTTCCCACAGAAATGTCATTTTGAGCAACAATCTACACACAAGCATACCTTCACGTGAACTAAAGAAAGTAAGAAAGGAGGCTGTGGAACTCCTGTGGATAGTAAAGATGAGTGGAATGATGTTTGGACGGTGCAGAGAATGGTTCTCCCAATCACAGAGAACCACAGTGGCTTGTATCGACCCCCACGAGCCACCTGTCACAGCAAGTGCAGAAAATCTTCTCACAATTTCTTCACTACAAAGAGTTAGTGGGGGGACACTGGACACTCCCAGTGTCTCAAGTCTTGTGCAGGAGACTGACACTTGAATCAGCATACTTGTCCAGTGACATTAAAAGTGACAAAGGAGGGATCAGAACACAGCAGCTCTCCATCCTTGCCAGGACACTGCACCAGCCAGAAGCTTTAGGTATGTGATGCTGTGCAGCATGGTCCACAGACACTCTGGAAGCAAAGATGGCTTTGCACATGACTCGGATCCTGTCTGTGACTCCCATGAGCTCCTCCAGGTGGATGTGACTCCCATGAGCTCCTCCAGGTGGACACTATCAAATGAACAGCCAATCTGAGCTCTTGTGCCCTCTAAAGCTACAAAAGCACAGGTACAAAGTTCACTAGATTTTCAAACAAGTCACTGAAAAATAAAACATTGACTACCAAGCCCAGATTGTGAAAAAGAATAAATACCAACCATGTCAATGAGTGGACAGGGATGCAAGTTTACACAAAATGAGAATAACCAAGGAAATATGGCCTCAAGAAATACAAAACAAAGTGCCAGCAACCTATTCTAAAGACATGCAAATGAAAGATTTGTCAGATAAGGAATGTGAAGTAGTTGTTTTAAGAGAACTCAGTGAACTCCAAGAACAATGAGAAATAGTCTAATTCGTTGAAAAAGTTTAACACAAGATTGAAAAAAAGAAACCAAGTTTAACAGTGATCCTGGAAAGGAAAAATATGAATAAAGTGAAACACAGAGAGCATCAACAAAACTGATCAGCAAGAGAAATGCGCAGTGAGTTCCAAGACAAAAATACAGATAGAAAAGAAAAAAATGAAAGAATGAGAATGAGCTACAAATTGGGATGGAAGTGGTGTCATGAGAAGAAATCCATAATTCCTTGTCTCAAAGAGGTACTAGAGAGGTACTTAAGAATTACAGAGGAACAGAAAGGTTATTCAAAGAAACAGTAACAGAAAACTTTTCAAATCTTGAGGAAAAAATTTAAAACTCAAGTATGAGAAAATCAGAGGTCAACTATATAATCGAGCCCACATATGAAGATTCCATGACATGTTACAATCAAATTCTCAAACGTCACAGAAAATAGAATGCTAAATGCAGTAAGAAAAAGTGAACCAAATTAAATAAGTACATTTCATCACACCTAGAAGGTTTCCTAGCAGAAAACCAATTTAGGAGACTGTGGGTTGAAGTATGCACTGTGCTAATGGGAAAACTGCCAACTGTACGCAACAAAATTTTGTATGCAGCAAATCAAACATTTCCCAAAACACAAAAACTGAGGAAATTCATTGTTGCAGATGATCTGACCTACTACAGAAGACACACTCACTCACTCTCTCTCTCTCTCTCTCTCTCACACACACACACACACACACACACACACACAATCATCCCACTATGGAACTAAAAGACCTCTACAACAAAAACCATGGTACTCTGAGAAAGACTGAAAACATCAGCAAATGGGAAAACATCCTTGTTCCTGGATGGGCAGATTCACTCTTGCCCAAATGGCCACACTTCCAAAACTCATAAATTAGTGCCAGGAAGATGGCTCAGTGGATTAAGCGCTTCCCTGGTAAGCGCAAAGGCCTGAGTTCAATCCTTGGTTCCGCAAAAAAAAAAAAAAAAAAAAAAAAAAAAAAAAAAAAAAAAAAAAAAAAAAAAAAATGATATATTCATATCTACATATATAGGACCACAACTACTAATAGCTAAATCTCAGAATCAGACTATATGTCTAGCAACAGATGAATGGATAAAGAAAATGTACTTATATACAAAAGTTCTATTGTACAATAAAGAATGATAAATTTGAATCACTTAGATATATCGTGAGACCACAAGGTTCAGTGAAATAAATCACATATATAAGCTTAAATATTTCATGGTTTCTTATACCAGAAAGCAAAGTAAGAAAAAGTTTGTATCTTGTACAATTAAATGCCTATGCCTTATAATATGCTAAGTAACTAATTTAAAGATTATAATATGTAATATATTAATCAGTTACCCTCCTATTACCTTTGTTTTGAATTTTTTTTCTTCTTAAAGGAAAAAAAAACACCTAATCACACATAATAAAAAAGAAAAAAAAAAAAAAGATAGTGGGCAATGTGATGAGAGGCTTTTTGAAAAAGGAAGGGGATCAGGAGGTGGAGAGAAAAGGAGGAAGGGGCTGGAGATGGAGCTAAGCCGTGCTGTGTCTAGTCCACATACTGCCTGCCCAGCAGGAATGCAACCATGCTACAGCACAAACACATAGCAAGAAAATAATACAATATTTTTTTTTAATTTGTTGTTTCAAACTTTCCCCACCCCCTTTTTATTACTTTCGAGACAGGGTGCTGCTATGCACTTCAGGATGGTCTTCAGCTCACTTTGTATCTCAGGATGGTCTTGAACTCACAATAGTCCTCCTGCCTCAGCCTCCTGAGGCATGGGATTACAGATGTGTTCCACCATACCCAGCTCTATAATCTTTCATTTTTAATTAATTAAAATTCTCTAAAAAGTTTAAATTTATTCACACATGCAAGAGTACATATATGCACACATATTAATGAGGGCTGTTCAGGTGAGTGTACTCATGGCAAATGTGAACCTGGAAGAGGAATACAAGTAGTTTTTAAAATTAGTATTTTATTTTTTGAAAAACAGAATGTATATTAATGAAAAGACTTTTAATTATATAGCACTTAGTGATATATACCACTTAGTGGGTATAATGAATGTCACACCACATGGTTTATATACCACAAAGATATATTTCTTTCAGTCTACACACTGGGAATTTCCAAATTAAGACATTGGCAGACCTGGAAGCTGGAGGGCTCCCAGTCAATAGCTTTCATCTCGCTCAAAACTTGCATGGTGAAAAAGGCAGGGAGTCTCTGCGGCCTGTTTATAGGTGCACTGATCCTGTTCCCAAGAGCACCACCCTGATACACACACACACACACACACACACACACACACACACACACACACCACTCCAAACATCTGACCACAGCAAGCACTACACAAATTAATCCTATTCTTGTTTCCCAAGGATGCCACTGAGGACCAGGTTTTTTACTCAAAGTCTGTGAATATTAACAACAACAACAACAACAAATATATATATATATACACATACACACACACATATACCTATTCTCTAAACAAAAAGTTGTTCTGAACTTGTTACACTTAATGACATCTTGAAGATACTAATCCAGTGACTGTGAGCTGGTGTGCTCCTTCTTGTGGCTGTAGAAATCCTACTGTATGGACGCATCATACTTTGTTACTCGCCTTATAGGAGTGCATCTCAATTCAAATGGATAACGTTAGGGTGAAAGATTTCATCATGAAGCAGCTAACCAGCATACCATGATTTTATGATTCATAATGCTTTTTTTTTTCCATTTATTTTTATTTTATTAAAATACAAATGTCAATCAGACAGTTTCAAGACACCTTAACCATACAGAGTCGATGAATTAATACATTTCAAACTGTTTTCATAACATTTTGGTATTGTACAAGGTGCATTCATGATATTATATTTACAGGGTTTTTTTTTAGCTGAATTATATCAAAAATTCAATAATTATTTACCTAGTGGATGACCATAGCATTAA